>CM031958.1:22082497-22329997 GCA_018749465.1 Paracanthobrama guichenoti | reverse complement strand
GCTTACAGGCCTGCTCGGGCGAGTTGAGAATCTCGTAGTAAAATACAGAGAAATTGAGCGCAAGGCCCAGACGAATGGGGTGTGTGGGCTGCATCTCCGCCTTGCTGATTTCAAAGGCATCCTTGTAGGCCTTCTGTGAATTGCCAATGATAGCTGGAAATACAAAGACAAAACGTGTATGGAATGTAGTTGCATGTATTTTGAAAATTTTAAAATAAAAAAACAAAAATAAAAAACATTTACAGCTTAAAGAATAGACAGCTTAACTGGTAATATTGAGTCTGCAATGTTAGTATCTCCATAAAAACTTAAAATCAATAACATTTGCATTTTTTGTGATATTGCTTAATTAATAGCTAAATGAATAAAGCAACAGGAGAGAGTATTTTCAGTCAACATGAACAACACTTTCTGCCCTAAACCAGTGAAACTACATTTTTCCACTAGGGGGCGTTAAAGAACAAACTTTCAAGTCACTATGATTAAGTAATAAAGTGATGCAAAGCTTTGCATCAAGGACTTTTAAAATATAAAAATAAAATATGCAATACTCTAACTGTCATTTGTTAGCTATTCCAATCATCCAACCAAGGATACTGATTAAAGGTATTTTTAATTATAACATTTAAATCACAGAAATAATTTTGCAATCCGCATTTAGAGCCATTCCCTCTGTAGAAGGGAAGTGTTTGCTTCCAGTTGATCTCACTCAAAACTATTAATATTGCTAAGTGTTAAAGTTTGTTTTTATTGGTGAATACTAAGGATCTGTATGGTGTCAGTGAGACTTCCAAACAACCAAATCAAAAAAAGGGCATTATATTCCATTTCCTTCCTAAGATCTTCCTAAGATAAGGAATCTGACAAGCTGTGAAGCAGCGTTGGAGCTCCACCCACCCATTCACACATGGGCTCGGATTCACATGTCTGCACCTGTTCCACTGAAGGAAGGAAATCAGACTGCTAACCATTTCCCCTGTAGACCTAAAGACCCTCCTTTTATTTTATTTTCTCTCTCTCATCCCCATAGCTGAATCCTACACCCTGAGAGTTTGTCAACCTCCTGGCACAGGAAGGCAGCCACAAGAGTCTTCCTGTTATGCACACTGCAGCCCTGTTCCTTTCTGACTCAACCAAGACTGACAATGGAGAGCAAACCATTTCAAAGTTTATATAGAATCTGCTCTAAATAGAACTGGCCTGTGAACAAAGCAAGTTTACATGATGTCTGGTAATTGCTGTACTACTATGTGGAAAAAATTGGGGTCAGTAAGATTTACCTACACTACCATTCAAAAGTTTGAGGTCAGTAAGTTTTTTAATTATATTTTTAGCTCACCAAGGCATTTATGTGATCAAAAAAAATCAAGTTTTTTTTTTCTTCTTCTTCAGGAGACTTGGAATCACAAGTATGAAAGAACAACATTTATTTAAAATATAAACAAATGTTGTAACACTACTTTAATTTCGAGGCCAAATGTGTTACATTTAGTAATGAATTATTCAGCTGAAGTTTATGAATGGCCCACAACTGCTCAACACCCCCAAAAACAGATCCTCTTTAGATATTTCCACCCCCTTACTTCCTCTCAAACTTGGCTTCGTGTCAACGGTTTGCAGAAACGTTACATTTTTAGCAGAAGTTCGCATGCTCATTGGCATGTGGTGGAGACTAGTCACTACCGCAGTTTTGAGAGCCATGCAGCATATTGTTCAAATGCCACTACGATAATCTGACATTGTTAACAGGATTTAACGATATAAGGAGCTCCAAGGGATGCTAGCCCACCTGGTAAATTTAAATTTAAATGAATACTTTTACTGCAGAATTTTAAAAGACAATTTAAGAACACAAAAGAATATATTATCAATGAAGTCCACAACCACTGGACTCAAAATATCTTCTTTTGTGTTCCACAGAAGAAAGTCATACAGATTTGAAACAACATCTAGGTAAGCTAATGAATTTTTGGAGTGAACTATGCCTGCAAATTTAAGGACAGACTTAACAGAATGGCTTACAGTTTTTCTCCTCTCCCAAAGCCACCTCCGCTAAGTAGCGATAGTAATCGCCTTTCATTTTCAGATAGAAGACTTTACTTTCAGCTGGGGTCGCCTTGGGGATGAGATACTTGTCCAGAAGAACCTACGACACACAGACAAAAGAGAAAAACTATATTAGCGGTTTTGTCAAACGGTTTCACGTCCTGTTATCAGTATTTGAAGGAAAGGGGGAAGTTGTCCCGAGTAGAACAAAAGTCAACAAGAGATGAAGAGATAAGATAGAGTTCTGCAAAACTCGTTTGACGACATGCTGTTGCAAAAAGAGGCCCAGGTGAAACCTCTCGCAGCAAAATGTCTCCAGTTTCGGGGTGCCATTTTCAGTGAACTATCACTTAGTTCCAAAAATGTGGTTCCTAGAATTTCAGCATTCTAGGCCTTTTAAAACAACAACCTTGGATCGCCTTTAAGAGTGACAGAGACCCGGCGGCTTGTGGCAGGACTGCAGTTTCACAGATGCTTCTGAGACTTTCTATTGCAGGAACGGGGGGAAGGGGAGAATGGGAAAATTGACTACGCCATGTGAGCTAGTGCTTGTGGAACTAGGTCATTGAGCTTGCTGGGCTTGTTCGCAGCACGACTGGCCTGATTGTTGCCACCCTGAACAGAACCACAGGGTCATCACTGCAATACAAGTATCCATAAACTCTCCAATGATGTCCTAACAAACCACCTTAAATGATTACGGTAGTCTTATTGGATTCAATTGATTTTGTCAAGGTCATTCTTATAAATACTGTCCAGAGAACCATATGGTTAAGGATCTTATTTGATTGCATCAAATGTCCGAACGACAGGATTTTTAGGTGCAAAAGAAGGTGAGATCTCCATAACCAAAAGAACAATTTAGGCATTTCATCTCAAATGAATCATTTTACCTTGTTAAGTCACATCACTGATGAACCAATGACCTACTTGTGCTTTCAATGGTGGGAAGCAAAGCATAGCATCAGAGCATCATTGTATTATGCATCTCTTTATCCTGACATATACCCAGTTGTGGGTTTGAATAACCACTAAACCATAATTCTTTCAAGGGATATCACAGTGGCTTGTGTGAGGTGAGCAGTTTCATCTTTTTATTTAATGTGTAGACACTAGACAGTGATAATAAAGTGACTTATCTGCCAACTGCCACTCGCTTCCTCCTACATATTAAATGACACGAATGTAAATCTTTTGAAGGTGTGCTCATATTGGCAAACTTTTGGGGCCAAAAATGTCCATTGTCAATAGCACTTGGTCACTTTGAAACCAAGTGGCTTTCTGAATCCACGTGACAAACTTCAACATGTTACGAAACCTGCAAGTGGAAATATTTCAGTGTCGAAATTCCCAATTGCATGGATTCCTATTGGAGTTCGCACACTAAAATTCACTGAACAATGGTAAATATGACTGCACCTAAACTACGTCAGACACAAGCAAATCATTTCTTAAACGTACTACATAAAATGCAACAGAAAAGACCAACAGTTCCTAAAGGAGATAGAAAAGGAGCTGAAGATAGGGCTGCACGATATGAAGATTATGCAAATTTTCTAATCAAAAAAAATTCTATTTTGATTTTATATTAATATGGCTATAATAATAATAATTTTTATACCAAAATAAAAATATATTATTAGCTTTTACTATACTAATATTTAAGTATGTATTTCTTTATTTCCAAACATTAAACTAAAAAATTTATTTTGACAGAAAATAAAAGGGTGGTTGACACGTTCCATTCTCAAATGCCTGTTAAAGCAACCCAAACTCAGAGCACATGCAAAGATAAGAGTTTGTGTGGAGCAGCATTTACTGCGACCCGATCCGCTCTGAGAAGCTGCAAACACTGGCAGAAAATGAGCTGCACACATGTAAGTGCCGCACTTCACTCTGAAACAGGCAGTGCATACATTTAATTAAATAGAAGACTTTGCGATTTGGTAATCACACTAAACCATATTGTGATTTTGGTTTTATTTTGAATAATCGTGCAGCTCTAGCTGAAAAGCAATAATTAAGCATAATTTTAACAATTTAGCCCTCGTAACTAGGTTGACAGATAGTGGATTTTACGCATAACTAGGGGTGCACCTAAATTTCGGCCACCTAAAATTATCAGCCAAAAATGGCATTTTCTGTGTTTGGCAGAAAGAGAGAAAAAAAGAAAAGAAAAGTCAGCTCAAATAATGTGCCGACATGAAATTTCTATGTAAAATACTTGTTTCTGTTTGCAATAGCCCTACTGTGCTGTAACATGATGTAGTAGCCGGGCTGGGCAACAGTACTGTAGGACTATTTATTATTTAGATTATATTTTAGTGTTACTTTCAATAAAAGTGTGGTTATTTTATTGGCTTGTATTTTCTAAAATTCAGAATCATTCATTATTGCATTTGATTAAAAGTCTAATATTATTATACAATTATACAAAATAATAAATAAATAATTATAAATAATTTTGAAAAAAAAATTTTTTTAAATAAGTTAATTCAAATTGTTGGCCAAATGCATCCAGAATTTCCAGTTTCGGCCCAGAAACAGTGCATCCCTACCAATAATGACTGACAGTTTAACGATAATCAACTGATCATTTTTAAAATGGATACTGAAAAACAAAAAAAACAAAAAAACATTCCAAGTAAAATAGTGCTGAATTTTATTACAAAAAGTCTAAGAATGTTACAATTGGACTCTTATTGTGAAGTGTTACCATTTCATATAAATCTAAACAGTCATGCTTAAAGATGGCCATCATCAAAACAAACTTCAAGCGTCAGTGATTTCGCCTCTAGAAGATGCTCCCGTACTATATAATGACAGCGGACCCTTCGCAGCTACTCCCACAATGCTCGCAAAAGAGCCCAACCGATAAAGGATTTTTAATACCGATACAAATATTTGGTGCTTTAAAAATCCGATATTCCGATATATCGGCAGATATTAAAAAAACAAAAACAAACTTAGATTAGTTATTTGTAGTCATTCATGATCCTCAGCCTCTCTAAAATAATATGATAATGCAGATTAAAAATAAACTTGTTTGTTTTATTGTTACAACAGAACAGAGGAACATAAAAATATATTAAAGTTTTGATAAAATGTATAAAAATACAAACTTATATTAAGTAATATTAAACTTAAAGTCCTTTGGACAAAAACAATAACAAAAAAACCAAAAAACTAAGTTACAAGTATAAGTTTGTTGTGATTTCCAAGCGCATTAACGTTAGCGGTCTTCCACTGATAGCCTTGGCATTAGCTAGCTTTGTGGTTAGCTAAAGTCTATGATAAACCATCATTTAGAAATGAACAACATCATACTGCAAAATATTGTAAAACATACTTTTTCAAAATAACGGGCAGGGGAGAGATGATACGACTCATGCTGTCAAACTGTCACGCTATTAAAGAAACACATCTTGTTCAGTCACATTGTCCGAGTTAAACTGACAGTCAGTCAACTATACTGTAACAACCTAACGTAATTACTAGCTCATTCCGTTTCACTCTTGGCTTGCATGTAACAGCAAAACTGGACTTATGATTATTTGAGTTAAGAGAACTGATGGGGATGTTCTATTAATTGTTATTCAAGCAATGTATGTCTCGTGACAGTTGCCAACTTACCACGCACTTCACGGATGATCTCAGTTGTGAATGTTCGCGGCGCAGCATGACTGGCTAGATCAGCTGGTGTTGCCAACCGGCATGTTGTAGAGTGCCCTCTGGTGGACAAACTATGAAACGCCAACACTCATAATGTGGTTGAGCGGTGTTTCATCCGTTTGTATTTTTTTTTAAATATTCACTTATCGGCCATTATAAATGCCGATACTGATAGTTTGGAAAATACATAATATCGGCCAACCGATATATCGGTCGGGCTCTAGCACGCAACAAGGAAAATCTATCAATATGTATTTTTGCTGATAAATGATTGTTCCGGCAATCGGTTATCCGGTGCCAATTAATCAGCAAAACCAATGAATCGGTAAACCTCTACTCATAACATCTGCATATGCGAAGGCAACTTATCTGAAATGCTCAAGATGGTCTCAAGAACAGAGTCCTAATCAGAGATGCGTTTTCCTAAAGCAACGTTAGCCAACTATGGTCACAAGTTACATTTGTGTGAATTGTGTGCAACACAAAGTGACACTACATTTTGTCAGTCACTTTGTTTCTATTGGATCAAAAACTATATTAAACATGGAGACAAAGGACTGAAAAAGTACATTTTATAATAAATTCTTCATTCCACATGACGATGTCATCTGGAGAAAACTCACAGAAGTAAAAAAGCATGTGTTGTGCATTGCGAGTGTGAAAGAGAGGTACACATTCATGTATTTTTCTGATTGGCTTTGATTTTGTCGCATTGCACAGCATTTTTGCTTTTGGCGCGGATAAAAAACAAAACAAAAAAACATTTGGCACTGAGATCTTGTCCGATCATGCCTGGTTAAGACACGGTGCAAGGACTTTAAAGAACTAAATGCAACACTTGATTACAATACGTAGGAATTCACATGACATCATATGAATCGTGTTTTATTCTCCTAAATGCAACAGTGGTGAAGGTAAAAAGTCCATTTGGCAGTAACGTGGAGAGCTACAGGTCAGTGGCCCAAAAAACAAGAGCTCAGCTGCTGTCATTATGGGATTAGAGGTGACTCAACCTGTATGGTAACACAGCCCTGTGGCCTTCAGCCACTTTCATGCTATGAGCAGACAAAGTCAATTCCTTCCCCCTAGGGCTGGGCCGATAAAAGATATCATATCGAATCGCGATAAAATTCATGTCGATAATGATGATAAGCTCTGGACATTTTTACTCAATATGGATTAATGTAATAACCAATCACACGACAGAAATAAACGCGACAACAACCAGTCCATGTGCAGCTGTTAGCTTGCACGTCAAAGTACACGCTCTACTGGCAAAGAAAAACCGACACAAGAAGGAAAAAATTAGTCGAACATTGAATTGAAAGTGAAACTAACCTTGCGTTATCATCAAAAGATGATGAAACTGTCAATAAAAGGTAGCACGAATTCAGTTACTCATTTGAACCGCACCAAACAGACCATTTATCCGCTCGGGTCAAAGTCCAAACGGCAGCGCGAGCTCACTGGAGCAGATCCGTTTACTCTGATCAGTCTCGGTCACGCGACACTAAACAGCGCTGTGAGATCCAGTGAGAGGCGCGTGAATTCAGTGAAAAACACAAGTCTCTCTGTGATTTAAACTACTTTAAAGCCAGACAAAACAGCGCTGACAAACACAAAACACTGTGCGCAATGATAGTCAGAAGGATTTTACATCTACAAATCTCCATAATTTACCCTGGATTTACCGTTGTAGCACTAACTGCACCATGGTACTGTGGCAGAAATGTGGGATATTTATATAGAATTGCATTATATTAATGTAGATATGTATTAAATGAGTAATAAAATATTATTACAGTATTTTTGTAGCTATGGAATTTGTGCATTTATGCTAAATGTATTGTATTGCTGTTTTCCATACAAATACCATAGAGACCACATAGATATATTTTACCATGGTAGTCAAGAGCTATATGCATGGTTCATGATAACTGTGGTTATCATGATCTAAATGTATGATACTATGGAAGACCAATGGTTAATTTGAATAAAACTCAGAATATTTCAGTTTTACCATATAAAAATTAGGTTGTTACAATTTTTACAGATGTCTGTGTTTTTGTTAATGAAAATAAATTTACATCTGCATCCTCCTAACTTAAGCTACTACTACTGTCAACTCACTTTCAAATGTGCATTTCTAAGACAAAACATGTAATATTATTAATATTGCAGCCTGCACTGCAAACTGTGCCGAATATATGCCAAAGTCAGGCAACACAAACCTGTTTCATGACTAGAAACAATATCATCTAACAATAGCACAAGCAGAAATACATTATTTCTTCTATTATGATCTTAATTTGTTAAGGAAAAATTATTGGGAAAGTAAGGAATTTAAAAACTTGAAATGTTTGTCATGTTCTGACAATAAAGAGTTTAAAACTACAAGTAACAGTCTGGTTTCTACAACTTTCACTTAGGAGCAAATATTTGCCTTTAAATTTTAAATAAATAAATATTTGACATTTATTGAAAAAATTATCGATATAGACTGATATAAAAAAATTTATTTTATCGAGATCACTTTTTGGCCATGTTGCCCAGCCCTAATTCCCCCCTTCAAACACATCATGCATCCTCTTTTTATTTTAGCTCATCTTCACCAGGACCTGGTGATGAAGAAAGATAAGAAAACAAATATTGTCCAAACAAAAGTCCCTACATCTACAAGCAGCTGTACTGTAGTCAAGCATTCTACTGTGCCCATGTTTGGTCCACAGCCACATTGCAGAGTTCAGCCGTCATGTTCTCTAGAGGCCTCTTCACTTCCCACACCTCATTACATAGCTTCGTCTCTCCCACACAAGCAGTTGCTAAAAGCTAACTGGCTGCCTCTCTCACTTCGGCCGAATGCTCAGAATGAGTAAGTTACTCTGGGGACTGTATGGCTTACTGAACTGAAGTGGGCTTTAAATACCTGTCTTCTGTAATGTACTAGTAACAAATCCTTATCCTTTTACAACTGCTTTGTCACTGGTTCAATTAAAGTCTTTTGGACCTGTTTACATTTCACTGCCGGTTGTATATTCTGTATATAACTGTGTATGTGACAAATAAAACTCTTGAATCTTGAAGCTACTGCCAGAAAACTATAAAACAATAAAATGTGTGTGTGTGTGTGTGTAATATATATATAAAAATTATTTACTTAGCATTGTTTTACTAACCTGTTTTTAGCATATAAGTTTTAATTTATTATTTTATTACTAATCTTTTAGTTTTACTAAGCTGATTTTGACAGTAACCTCATACATGTGTAAATTCATCAACAAAAAAATTATTCAAAATACTAGTTAATACCTCAGAAACAACTTTCCCGTTCTGCTGACATCACTTAGGATATGTGGACTACTTAATGTTAACCCACTGACCAATAGATATTTAGCCACTTTATTTTCATTATTTATTAATAAATAATGAGCTCACTATCTGTGTATAACCTACAATTTAAAGTATACTGGTTTACAGGCAGTATACTGGCCAGAGCCTGTATCAAGGAAAATGCTCTAGCTTGTCTGACTTCTTATTTTTCTTAACTGACACAAGTATACATTTTGGATGAAATGTTAAGTAAAAATATATCTAACTAAAACAAATACATTCTGCACAATGTAAATCCATGTTGTTACAAGGACACACAAACCTCATTACAAAGAGTCTATGAAATGTTCATTCTAAACTCAAATCTATATTAAACTGCCATTTCTTCAGGCTGAAGACTGCAACTGAGGTTAAATAGACCCTGACCCCTTAAATCTGTCATCATCCAAGGAGGGCTACAATAACTGTCCTAGGGAAAGGACACCTGTGCATGCACTGGAACAAATGAGATCAGGCCTGGACTAATAGGCTTGGCTGAAAGAGGGCCTTGCTCATGATGAGTAATTAACACAAGCAGGATTAACAACCTACGTTACCCACCAACACTTGGAATAAAGAAACAGGGACTAGAGAAAAGGCATGTATAGTGTGTAAGTCAGAATGTGAGATGCAATCCAAAAGGCTAAAAGGGTCTAATGATTGGAGAGTCGGACTTGTAAGCCGAAGGTCACGAGTTTGATTCTCAATACTGGCAAGAAACGACTGAGGTGCCCTTGAGCAAGGCACCTAACCTCCAATGACCCCCTCAGGTGCCGCAGTGAATGGCTGCCCACTGCTCGGGTGTGTGTGTGTGTTCACTACTCACTGCTCCAAATGTGTGTGCACTAATTTTGGATAGGTTAAATGCAGAGGACAAATGCCATACTTGGCCTTCACTTCCAAAAGATTGGGATCATCTCAACCATAAAATTCTTACCAGTACGTCATTGCAGATCTCCTTCAACTCCTTCTCGATCTTTTCCCGATATTCCTTGACCATTTGCTGCTTCTTATCACTGCCCTCCGTCTTCTGCTCGATGCTGGAGACCACCCTCCAGGAGGAACGGCGGGCACCAACCACATTCTTGTAAGCCACCGATAGCAGGTTGCGTTCCTCGTTGGACAGTTCAATGTCACCCTCAGTGACAGCCTTCATAGCGGCTGCCATGTCATCGTAGCGCTCAGCCTGCTCGGCCAGCTTGGCTTTTTGCACTAGCTCGCTCTTGTCCATGGCTGCTCAGTGCTGAAGAGAAATAGTTCAGAGTTCGATCAGACACTCAAGCTGAATTATTTTAGGTGTAACCAGTTAATTACAACGCCACCCCAAAGGTTTAGCGCTATACAAAATCAAGTGAGATGTGACTAATGTTGCATTTAATCAATTATCTATGCACTGTAATATTTCATTGGTTTGCATTATTAGTCTTCCTTTGTATGTTTAAATTGTGTCATCTGACCAATTATTGATGAGAAGCAAAATTCACTACTGAGAATAAAAACTAAATAATCTGGACATGTGGACAATCACCCTTGCAGAAGTGCTGTGAGTGAGTGAGTGTGTGAGAGAGAGAGGAGGAGAGAAAAAAAAAAAAAAAAAAAAAAAAAAAAAAAAATCAACAGCAGTGAATCAATTAGTTTGGCACAGGCAACAGAGGATACCCAAAGGGTGCTGATGCTACTACTGACCGTGCATGCATATTTTTAATCAATTGCTTAAAGCCACAATATGTCATTTTGATTTTAATGATTTGCTGAGCTTTTATTATGCCGCAGATGACTGCTTCCGCAGCTTCCACTCTTGAGTATGTGAGGTAACGCAGTGCTGTTTTATCATATTAGATGCATTATATGAGTGTGTTTGAAAGTTATGTTATAATGCTGCTCTGTGCGTTCGCTCGGCGGCTACTATGAGACACTTGTTGCACACTACAGTAAGCTAGATTGATTTTAGGCATGGTAAAACTTGCAGTAAATCAATAAAACAAGATTTAAACAATAAGACTAACTGTGTTGAGCTATATAACAATGAATAGTTTTCTGTCAATGAATGTATCAGTTGCTAACCTGTCTAATAAAACATAATATATTAAAACGTCTTTGGTGTTTCCATGGTATAATATAACCGGAAATCGAGGGTATGATGTCATTGATAGGCGACGCACAGACACGTCCGTGTCCTGGTTAAAAGTACTTATTTATCTGGATTTAAACATTCTTGGAAACAGTTGGGATAATGTAAGTATACAAGTCAACAAAATATATAACATTGTTCTAGTGGTTTTGGGATATTTTAATCCAAAATCTTAAATGTGTTTGTATAACATACCTAATATATTGTTTCCATTATTATGTAACAAAGTCTACAATACTTTTGTAGGTTTTAGACTTAAACCACAAAGCATTTTGCAAACATCCAAGATACAATAATAATAAATAAAAAAATTCTAGGTGGTATTCTTGTACACAGCTTAAAAAAAAACTAAAGCCATAAGTATTTGGCCTCCGGGGTCGCATTACAGTGCGAAGAAATATGCGGATGTGCTGACAACCACGCCCAGTTCCCATAGTTACCCATTCACGCGCTTTACATATTATGTCTTAAAGGGATACTTCACCCAAAAAAAGAACATTCTGCCATCATTAACTACGCCTCATACCAGTCCAAACCCGTACGACTTCCATTGTTCCGTGAAACACAGAAAGAGATGCTTGGCAGAAAGACAGCCTCAGTCACCATTCATTTCCACTGAATGAAAAAAAAAATGCAATGTTCGCCAATGGTGACTGAAGCTGTCAGCCCGTCACATTCTGATTAACATCTCCTTTAAAGTTCCACACGAAAACGGGTTTGAAACCATGTTAAGTGAATTATGACAGTTTTGGGTAAACTATCCCTTTCGACGTTGAGAAGAAACACAATATACGTCGCTGTCGATTTCGGTGACTTGCTGACTATACAAAGCTTAACCAGCAACACCATACTAGAGGTTCGCGACTTGTTTATTACGCATATTTTCATTGTGAAAAGAAATGCACACAAGTAACAGATGTGCCCAGTATGTCAAATGTATCAAGCTAAAATGTCATGGTAACACCATTTATCGCTGCCTTCGTGATACAATCAAGTTAGCTTGTAGGCTAAGCCATATGATGAAGGCAGGTCTGCTCTGCCCTGCCCATCTCCATGGCCGACTGACCTCACAGCAAAGAAACCCGCTGCTATTTGTAATGTAAAGAAACAGCCAATGTGTTTTAATGATTTATACAATCTCTACGTGGAGGTTATGAGTGATAAAGCGGACGGCGCTGTTTGTCAGGCGGGTCTCTCGTTACCAGATGCATGAGGAAAGCTCGCCTGATATGATCAGCCAAATTACCCGAAATAGTCGAAGCTAAATAAGTATACTTATTAAGTGCCATTAAATGAGTAAACATGACAGGACCAAGTACAGTTGCCTGAATTAACAGTGGCAGAATTGAGCACTCAGACACGTGAAAGGCTTCGGCTTGTTTCAGCACCCAAAACGCACTGAAACACTATTTAACACAAGGACGCACATTGAAAACTGTTACTGATGACCATACTAAGATATAAAACATAAAACGCGTCATTTTAGGGATGAATTTTAACTGTAATCTCGACCACACCAGATAACACACCAAGAGGAAGAAACAAAAAGGGGCGGCCTAGATCTGCCAAGCAAAGGCTTATTGTTCATTTTCAGCACGTTAGCATCACCAGCTACTCAGTCCCGTGTCTTGCATCGTCCATCGCCATTTCAATGTAATTTCTCATCGCAAATAATAAAACGATAAAAACAGAACCAACACGTCTGGCATATATCTATATCTAGCATATTCTCTTACCTGAGTGTCGGGGAATAACGATGGTCCTGTCGGAGCTAAGCTAACCGCGGCTCACAGCTGATTCTCACGGGCGGTCGGGCTAATCCACGGGGTTTCCCTCCAATCAGACCAGCCCCAGGAGCCGAGACAAGGCTGGGCCATGTGACGTCAAAGGTAACCAAGGCGACGGCTGACTTCAAGCAGTCTGTGATTGCACGAGAGCCAGTTCGTGATTCAGTGGTGCACCATTTTCCCTCCATTTTTCTTTCCATCATTCCATGTCCTCAGCTTTTCTCTTTCTATAAATTATACCACCAAGGTCTGTCAGTTTAGGTTATGTTCCATCATCATGTGACGTGTAACTCGGAAAAGAACATAAAATATATTATTTTAGCTGCGTAGTATCGTGATATGTCAGTTTGACCCCTGTTTACAAGTGCACTTGAATAAGATGGTTGGATAGACACCCCAGGTAAACGGGAACAACTTCCCCGGTTGATTGGTTACATTAAGAATTGCAAACATTTTAAATATGCATTTATTTGCATACATTTCTAGAACAAATATTTGAACATTGCATACAGCCATTGCATTTTTTTTTTTTTTTTTGTATATCAAAGGTTTTACAGAGGGTATCTCTTTTTATCACTCCATATATCAGAAAATACTGTCAACAGCCAGAGGAAAAAATAAAATAAAATAAAGATTTCCACAATTTTTAGGACTAAAATGTAAAAAAGCTGGCAAATTATATATGAGCAAACCCCTCTGTAAAAACCTTCAGTGTATAGATATGTTTGGTGTATGTAAGTGGAGATTTCTGACTCAAAAAACTCATTTTGATGAACGACCTTTAAAGATATGTACTGTAATTGAAATCAACAGATGCAAATAGATAAAGTGCTATAAAATGTCCACTTAAAAGTGTATTTAGATTTTTCTTTCCACTAGTCAGAAGAAAAAAAAACACTTTCTAAAAAGCCCAAAAGCCCAAAATCAAAAAATCTCACAATGAAAAAAAGGCCTGAAAAAAAGTATTGTAGTGTCACCTGTAGTGTCTCGCCTTAATGGCAAATATGAACATTTCTTTGCATCTGCCATTTTGTGTAATGAGAGCACTCACATAATTCAGTGCTTTAAGTTGTGTTAAAGCTGCAGTCCGTAACTTTTTGCGCTCTAGTGGTTAATAAACAGAACTGCATGCGTCTTGCGGAAGAACATTGCAGCCGGAGCTACTTCTCTCTGTTTGTGTCTATGGCGAGTCACGCAGGGACTGTGCTCCTCCGCAGCGGTTCCTACCAGTCTGGCCTGAAATAGTCCCAATATAAACACTTATTATAAGTGTACCATAATGATTCAGGGTAAGACAAAAACACGGTTTGGAAAATGGATTCATGTTGTACATTCTCATTATATATTTTTTTGTAAATCTTGAACACAAAAAAAGTTACGGACAGCAGCTTTAATAAGAATGAATATTAAAAATCCCAATTTTTTTTGCTAGAGAAGCAATTTCACTAGCAGTGTCACAATTATGTGGGGAAAAGTCTATTGCAACTTCCGTTTCATACAAACTTTATAATTTCATGATGTGGCATTAATTTAACTATGCATATATATTTGCAAATAGACAGTTGAATTGTTGTTTTTTCTAGTGAAAAACATGAAATTGGGACTGTGTAGAGCCTACCACAAGCAAAATTAGAACAGCGCATACACAGCTTGCTTGGTAGAAAAGGAGCTATTTTTGCACTACTCCAGTTTGTTTCCATTGGGAATGAGTCTATTTTCTACATTGTCACATGTCCTCCCATCAGATATGCATTCAGTAACCTATTTCAGGGCAAAACTCTGTATTATTGGTGCAAGTTAAATCCACGGTGAGACCAAAGCACACAGTGTGTGTGTGCTGCTACCAAATGCAACAGCAGTTTAACTCGAGTGTGAGCAATGATTACAGAGTTTGTTGTGTGACGAGTAGGGCAGGTTTTTCAGTGTACTTAAAGCCACACCCCAGTAAAGCACTCAGAGCATGACATTTTAAAATACCTTGATTGACATTCACATAGGTAAACTGTGGCTTCGTTTGACGCTATGGTTCGTACATTCCTGTGTGGTTATGTCACTGCACTAAAAAGAGACAACTATGCAAATAAACAATGTTAGTGAATCAGACAAAATGTCAATCAAAGTCTTTGCAAAGAAGGTATGTATTTTCCAAGAAGAATAGGCTCATCTTCCTGCAACTTGCCATTGTCAGTCACTTAGAAATATTTCACCCTATGCTTATGATATAATATCTTGATGACAGGAATACAAAGGCATGTACTTGACACCACAGAACAAAACATTTATGTATTTAAGTAAACTGATGATCATTCTTAAATATAAAACATAAAATGTGTGATTTTAAAGATGAATTTTCACTGTAAGTATGACCACACCAGATAACAAACCAAGAGGAAGAAACAAAAAGGGGCAACCTAGATCTCTAGATATTGCATCTTGATGACAGGAATACAAAGGCACCTGACACCACACCACAGAACATAATGTTTAAGTTTGCTGCTTTGCATGTTAGTATTCACAACTGGCAAGATCTTATCTTCGCTTTTGCTGTGGTAAAGAGTCAGTCAGCCATTTAAGTGTTTCCAGGCTAAAGGTAAAACAACCAAATTATTTCTTCAAACCAGTTATAATGACATTTAGTTTTGAATTAAAACATACATCAATAAAGAATTGTGTTATTATTGTCTCTGCAACAGAAATCCAATGTAAATGCTTTGGGTAGTTGACATGAAAGTGTGCTACACTTCATCTAAAAATTTTTTTAAAAAAATTTTTTAAAGATATATTATGCATGTTTTTATAGCCTCATGTTTATTGTGACATGCTATATTTCATCTAAAAAAAAAAAAATAGAATAGAAGCACTTTTTCATTTGTTACACTGCAGGACTAGTGGATTGTGATTTTACCTAAACTACACACTTTTACTTATGCATACATTTGAACCGACAATGAAATTGAAAAATACTTCATGGGCATTTATTTGTCTATCTGACAATAAATAGTACTGCATAATTTAAGCAGTTCCATCATGTTGCTAAATGTGGCACCCTCAGGCAAAGCGGCTTCTACAGCACTGATATTAAAAGAATGTGGTGTATTGGTGGTGTAGCCTTTATTCAGATTTCTAAACCAGTAGAACTTCTATTTTATCAACAAGGATGACATTTTGCAACATTTTCATGCTTGAATTCAAACACTACTCTGTATAGACAGCAGAAAATTATACCACTTATGTATTTATTTATGAACAGAATGAAAATAATTTATTATATACACTGATCAGGCATAATATTATAATATTTCCTAATTTTTTTTTTTTGCTGCCAAAACAGCCCTGACCTATCAAAGCATGGACTCCACTAGACCCCTGAAGGTGTGCTGTGGTATCTGGCACCAAGATGTTAGCAGTAGATCTTTTAAGTCCTGTAAGTTGCGAATGTCAGATTCACTGCTTGATCTGTGGATCCTCCATGGATCGGACTTGTTTGTTCAGCACATCCCACAGATGCTCGATTGGGGAATTAGGAGGTCAAGTCAACACCTCAACAACTCCATTTTTGCTTTGTGGCAGGGCGCATTATCCTGCTGAAAGAGGCCACAGCCACCAGGGAATACCGTTTCCATGAAAGGGTGTACATGGTCTGCAACAATGCTTAGGTAGGTAGTACGTGTCAAAGTAACATCCACATGGATGGCAGCACCCATGGTTTCCCAGCAGTACATTGCCCAAAGCATCACACTGCCTCTGCAGGCTTGCCTTGTTCCCATAGTGCATCCTGGTGCCATGTGTTCCCAATGAGCCTTGGCTGCCCATGACCCTGTCGCCGGTTCACTACTGTTCCTTCCTTGGACCACTTTTGATAGATACTGACCACTGTAGACCGGAAACCTAGCCCTGCAAAGAGTCGTGCCCTGCAAAGAGTCGTGCGCTTATCCGAGCGTATCTCAGGGTCAGCTCTCCCGTCTCTGCAGGACATCTACACCAAACGCTGCAAAGGTAGAGCTACTAAGATCATCAAGGACTCTAATCACCCTGCAAACCCTCATTTCACGCTGCTGCCATCTGGTAAGCGCTTCCGAAGCCTGATGGCCAAAACTGAGAGACTCAGGAGAAGCTTCTTCCCCCAGGCCATCAGACTCCTGAACTCAGTCACTTAACATCACGTGACTTCACTTCAGGATATACATCGATACACTGACATTGCACTGCACTTTCTGTTCTCATTGTTAAGGTGTAACAACCTGTTATAAACCTGTTTGCACATTATACTCTTATACATTTGTTAACCACATATTTATAAGTCTACAGTTTACTCACCGTACAGTTTACCTCACTTATTTTATTCCACTTCTTTATTCTTATTTTTTTACTTTTTTCTCCTACTTGACTTGATTTATTTATAATTCTACAGATATATATATATATAGTACTTTTTTATCCTATTTCTATTATAATTTCCTCTTTGTGTTTTTAACTGTGAATTTGCACTGTCCATGGAGCGGACCTGTTTACATTTCACTGCCGGTTGTATATTCTGTATATAACTGTGTATGTGACAAATAAAACTCTCTTGAATCTTGAATCTTGAACACCCCACAAGAGCTGTAGTTTTGGAGATGCTCTGACCCAGTCCTCTAGCCATCACAATTTGGCCCTTGTCAAACTCACTCAAATCCTTACGCTTGCCCATTTTTGAGGACAAAATGTTCACTTGCTGCCTAATATAGTCCACCCACTAACAGGTGCCATATTGAAGAGATAATCAGTGTTATTCACGTCAGTGGTCATAATGTTATGCCTGATCGGTGTAAGTATACTTATTATATAGGATTTTATATTATATAAAGCACTGTTTATGCACTGTCAATTGGTCAGACTGACTGTGCAGATTCCTAAGGAACCACACATGGAAATAACTGCTTTCAAACTACTTTGCATCTTTCTTCAAACAGACAGAATCTTCTTTAAAGGGTTCTGTCATAACCTAACATTCCATGAATATTGCTGTGAACTTGTTGAGGTATAGTTATAAACGGCTGCTATCAGTTATAGCAAAAATAACTTAAAATACCCATGTACACTATACGTAAACTATTTTAAGCGTATTAGGTTACGCAAATAATGGGCCAGCCTAATAGTGCCGACTGCTGACCAATACATGCTACTACAATTGGAATCAGAGATTAGGTGCACTACATTAGTATCTGAGTGATAAAAGAACGTATTTGATTATAAAGAACATCATTCCCTGGCCCTGACTGGATCTTTGAGTCAATAAACACGAACGGCATAATTTTGAGTAATATATCACGTGATCTAAATTGGTGCACATATTATTAATACAAAATTACAAATGACAAAATTTACAACCACAGTTAAACACACACACACACACACACACACACACACACACACACACACACACACACACACACACACACACACACACACATACAAATTCACCACTAAAACAACCTAAGAACCAACCTTTAACTTTCATATTAAAACTAGTCATATTTAACATACTTATACTTTTAATATCCAGAACTTATTCCATTCTTGAGCCCCTGAGTATTCAAAAGACCTATGACCATACCTAGTTTTAAACGACATAAGAAATGTATTAAAGACCCTAAAGAAATATGTATTAAATATGTGTACCATTTTTGTTTTTGTTTAAGGTGTACTCTGCTTTCTATAGGTGACCAATCAAGATGTCTATGGGATAGATCAACATGAACAACTAAAACCTAAAACTAACTATAACTATCAATTTATTTTGAGATTTTTATAACTTATCCAACCACAGGAGCAAATCATCAGACATCCAAAAAATGCATGCATCATCAAAATGACATTGCACTATAAACATGATCCAAGTAATGTTATCCTAGCATTAACCTTAAGTTTTAATAGCCATACTCGCACCACTTGAATCATTGACATATAGATAATAACAATAGTTTGATATATTACACAATCCTCTACCCTGTTAAACTTTTAGACCCAAATAATATAGATTCAGTGAAGATATTTATATTCAGCATCATTTCAGCAATACATGGACACAATACACAATACTACAATACTACACAGTCACACAGACACAATACTAGTGCCACATGATCCTTCAGAAATCATTCTAATATGCTGATTTAATGCTCAAGTTTCTTTTCTTCTTATTATGAATGTTGAAAACAGTTGTGGAAATAGCGATACTTTTTTCAGGACTCTTAAATTAATTAAAGCATTTATTAAATATAAATGTTTTGTACTATAGATATCTTCACTGTCACGTTGACCCATTTAATGCAGCCTTAATTAATAAAATAAAATGTTTGAATTATATAATTATTTCCAGAAAAATGTTAAGCAGTACAACTGTTTTCAATATTGATGATAATAATAAGAAGAAATGTTACTCGAGCAGCAACTCAGCATATTAGAATGACTTTTGAAGGATCATGTGACACTGAAGACTGGAGTAATGATGCTGAAAATTCAGCTTTGCCATCACATTTCATTTTTAAATGTATTAAAATAGAAAGCAATTATTTTAAATGGTAATAATATTTCACAATATTACCATTTTGATTAAATAAATGGAAACTAGGTGAGCATTTGAGACTGCTTTCAAAAACATTTAAAAATTGTAATTTTTAACTTTTGACAAGTAGGCTACTGTATATTATATTAAATACGTTTAATATTTAACCAATAAAAAAAAAACTAAACTAAAAAAAGAAACTATTTTTGCATCCATACCTGGGAAAGGTCATATTACGCATCAATCCGTCTGCCTGTCTTTGTCTTTATCTATCTCCTCTCCCACTCCATACAAAAAATCCCATCACGTGACCACGTGTACTGCGTTATGTTATGTTTTGTTGTGTTTGCTATGTAATGCTTGCCAACTGCATTCTTGTATTTCTGGAGAGCGTGTGGCGGCGCCTGAAAAGGCTGCGGCCCGGAGGCTTGCTCCAAACTTCATTTCGTTATACTGTACTTGTACATGTGTAATGACAAATAAACTTGAAACTTGAAACAATAGGTTTAAGGAGGTGGCCGGTAAAGCCAAAAACCACAGACCAAGAAAGAAACGACCTACTGGGGTGGTCGTATTGTAGTGTGTGGTTCGAACAGTAGATGGGGATATTTGGCAGCTGTGGTTAGTTTTTGGCACGGGTTAAAGTGTTTGTGTGCTAGAGCGAGGCCGTGCGAGAGTTTCAGACATGGGCAAGTTAGCAGTACTCTCGCTTGCTGTTGTTGCACTTGCAGTTTTCATAGGAGAAAGGCTCAATTCATTAAGGTTGGTTGATATATTCGATCATATTTATATAAAAAATGGCTGCGATTACCGTTGTTTGAAACCAAACTGTATAACTATTGCAATAAAGGTTTTCTTTGACTACATGTTGTGATCTTTGTTGCTACCTTCTTATTGACATAGGCCTATTCATTTGTAGTTTTACATAATTATTGCACATGACAGTAATCATAGCAATATGATTTTACAAGTGGTGTTTTATCTCCTCCACAGGCACACAACACTTTCCTACAGAGAACTAACCCAGAACTACCTTCCTAACTGTCACCTAATAGATGGCATTGGTAAGCAAACACCTTTGCATTGATCGCCATTTTTTCTGTTCATGTATCATTAGCTGGACTGAATTAACCTCTCTGGACCTCATGCTCATGTAAATTGTAACTTTGAGGTTCATAAGAAATAATGTTTTATTGGAACAGTGTATTTTGTGTGTGTGGAAAGGGCAGTTTTGTAATAAATTTAGTAATACAGGAAACAAGCGTTTCTGAACTGCAAATGTGGACGTTGTGGTAATCTTTGGTGTTATTTTTGTGTTAACAGATTTTGGGGCTGAAGATATCACCATACTTGAAGATGGACTGGCTTTCCTGAGCACTGTATGTCATAACCTCAAAGTTGTTACTGAGTATTTTGAAGGTGAAAGTGACATGTGAAGGCCAAGTATGGTAATTGGTAACCCATACTCGGAATTGTCCTCTGCATTTTACCCGTCCAAGTTAGTGCACACACATTAGGTGCAGTGAGTAGTGAACACACACACTGAGCAGTGGGCAGCCATTTTTGCTGCAGCTCCTGGGGGAGCGATTGGGGGCTAGTTGCTTGTCAGGCTACAGAAGAATACCATAATGCCTCCATTCAGTTAGGCTTAAGACATCGATAGTCACGCAGACCTATAACAACCCAGCCACAACACATAATTGGGAATAACATGCCTTACCTTCTTTTGCTCTTCGTGCAGAAATCCAAAAAGTGGCTATTCGTTTATATTTTTCTACGAATCTTTGTGTTAACATGTAGGCCTACTAAACATGAGTGGAATTTGCACCACAGCGCCACCATGGGGGAGCCCATGTCTTATTAAGGGGAGCCGAGCTCCCCCGTAGTTCGCACCCTGGTTAGGTGCCTTTCTCATCGAGAATCAAACCTACAACCTTCGGGTTACCAGTCTCTCTAACCATCAGGCCATGACTGCCCCCAGATTTTTTTTTAGTTTTGATTAGTTACTCAGATATACAAGGTTCCCATGCGTTTAATCTCATGTTAGCAACAGTCGTTTTTACTAAAAGCACATTTCTGTTGAAGTACACTTCTGCTAAACTTAATTGAATAAATTTGACAGTTTAAATGCAACTACATTTTTAAACATGCTCAAATGAATTGTGCATAGGGCTTGAAGTATCCAGGCGTACCATCCTATTCAGATGATCCTGGAAAGATCTATACCTTGAATCTGTTGGATTCTGAAGCGAAAATTAAAGCACTGAGCATCAAGGGTCAGTTTGAAAAAGACTCTTTTAATCCACATGGAATCAGCGTATACAGAGATGACAAAGGTTTGGCATTTTCTTTAAATAAATGCATACATAAACAAGAAAAGTTACGAAATAATTCTGGATATACTTGCATTGATATTGTTTATTTTATAATACCTACATACAGGAGAGGTAGTTCATGTGAAATGTTAAAACTACTGTAAATTGTAGGAGCAAAATTTGATAGGAGTCTAATTTTGTTTCTCACTACAGATGGCGCCATATATGTGTTTGTTGTTAATCATCCTCAAGGCAAAAGCCAAGTGGAGATTTTCAGATTTGTTGAGAAAGAAAATTCTCTTCAACACATTAAGACCATCAAGCATGAACTCCTGCACAAGTATGTGCTTCTTCAGAACACTGTATTGTTATAACGCCGAACCTAATCAAAGTATAAATTCTAGTTTATGTTTGTGCATTTGTTAGTGTGAATGACATCGTAGCTGTGGGGGCTGAAAGCTTTTATGCCACCAATGATCATTACTTCACTAATGAGATTCTGAAGTTGGTGGAGCCGTTTTTCTCTTTGCCCTGGTGTGACGTCGTCTACTACAGCCCTGAAACTGTGCAGGCTGTGGCAGGGGGTTTTCTATCTGCCAACGGCATTAATATCTCACCCAACAAAAGGCAAGTTGCAGAAAAAAGGCCAAGACTTTCATTAATTAAAGCACAGCATAATGTAATATTATCAAAGCATTTTTGATATATGTTTTTAATATAAATCACATGTAATTTCAGGCATTTGTATGTGTCAAATATTCTGAAGCACACAATTGTTGTCCTGGAAATACAGAAAAACACTGTATTATCTCATGTGAAGGTAAACGCAAAACTACATGAAACACCTTATTGTATCCTATTTAGAATATTTACTTTTATAGATTTAAGCAATTTTAGCTTTATTAGTTGTTCGCTTCAAATAGTTTTATTTTTAATTTAAAAAGGCCACAATTCTGTTGTTAATTTTACTGCATGAACATTATTCTTCTACAGGAAGTTGATGTGGGCTCACTCTGTGACAACATTGAGGTGGACCGTAAATCTGGAGATCTGTGGATGGGCTGCCACCCAAACGGTCTCAAATTTGTATTTCATGATCCGAATGATCCACCTGGTTCAGAGGTGTGTAAATGCTTGAGCCATGGCCTAAAGGCCGTTACATACTCCGCAAGAACAGAGAAAAAAGTTCTCGCAGCCCTGGTTTGGGAGTTCTCGCAGCTTGTTCTCGACACATCGTCTGAGCAGAACTTTTGTCTTGTGGGTGTCCGAGAGCTGTTGTGTGATTGATCAGAAATTTAAAGTGGCCGGGGTTAACGCGGAGAAACGGAGATGATCGGCACCTGCTTTTCTCGAGAAGTATGGAATTTACTGGCCACATCGAACTTTGTTCTTGTTCTTGCCACCATTAGAAAACAAAATATTTCTTTGTTTTTGCAGAGTATGTACCGGGCTTAATGCAGAGGTCTTCAACCCTGTTCCTGAGGACCCACTGTCCTGCTGAGTTTAGCTCCTACCCTAATCAAAGACAGCGGAAGCTAATCAAGCTCTTCAGGATCACTTCTTGAAAATACACAGGCAGGTGTGCTGAAGCAGGTTGGAAATAAACTTTGCAGAACAGTGGGTCCCCAGGAGCAGGGTTGAAGACCTCTGGCCTAATGAATAGTGCCTATGACAGCTCAACATATTTGAGCATATGTTCATCTTGAATGATGTTCCCAACCCTTTCCCCTTTCTCTTCATACCATTTCCGGTTTTAAAAATATGTTCTCCTATAGGTTATCAGGATTGAGAACATCCTTTCTGAAAAGCCCCAGGTGACACAGGTGTATGCAGATGATGGCAGTGTGATCATAGCTTCTTCAGTGGCAACCCCATATGGAGGAAAGCTGCTCATTGGGACTGTTTATCAAAAAGCTCTGATCTGTGACCTTAAATAGTGAATATATGCAAACAATGAATAAAGATTTGATTTGGATAGTGTGTATAATTTCAGAATTGACTTTTTGCAACAAACAAATTGAAGACAAGACATGCTAATTATACTTATATATATTAACATTTCTAACCTCTGGAATGTCAATTAATGCCAACCGTGATATGCTACACTTCACTTTTAAACTACACTTTTTTTTTTTGGATGGAGTGAAACTTGGCTATAGTTTTGAGTTGACCTATGTTGTCTTTTTGACTCTAATATTTTAATAGTATACTCTTAAAAATAAAGTTTCTTTATTGGCAGCTATGGTTCAAAAGAAGAACCGTTAACATAAATTGAGCCTTACATTCCACAAAATGTTTTTTTTATTGCGCAAAAAAAATCTTTCGATTTTTAAAATGTTCTTTTCACTAATTGTTCATGGAAAGGTTCTTTGGGGGACTAAAAATGGTTCTTCTTTGGCATTGCTTAAAAAAATCTTTATTTTTAAGAGGGTGTATTATGTCAATGAAAACTAATCAATTACGATTATCTGAGTGAACTTTACAAGCAATATCTCAGCAAGTTGGTAGTTTGATCGTAACAGACAAAACCTTTTGCTCACTGGAATCAATCTGCTGCTACCATAAGCACAATGATCTTCCAGGGTGGATACAATGCAATAGGAGGTGTCCAAAGAGTTTGAAATTGCTGTTTATACTGTTTAAAGAACCATTTGAACCAAATTGTCCTTTCAAACCTTGCCAGTATAAATGATACTACAGTGGTAATGATTAAACAACTTAATTTATTATAATGCAAACTGTATATTGGGGAACAGGAAGGCAGAGTGCTTGTCACATGTTTTGGAAGAGAAAAGATGTCCAGCTCAGTAAATCAAAGGCCTTTTATATTAAAGGCTAAAATAATCTGTTTACAAAACACCTGATGCTGTAATAATTCTAGCTTTGTGTGTGTGTGTGTGTGTGTGTGTGTGTGTGTGTGTGTGTGTGTGTGTGTGTGTGTGTGTGTGTGTATTAAATGTAGAAGCCGAATGGGGACCAATATATTTTTTGACATTGGAAATAATATTTTATTCATTTAATTTTGTTCAAATAATGTTTAGTGTGATTTAGTTGACTTAATTACTCTGAAATCATTCTTCAGTCCAATGACCAGCACAGAAATGTAACTGTCCAGTGATATGTATGTGGTGATGATTTAATGTAACTTCCGTATTTTATTTTAGATGATTGTGAAATGAATCCAATCTCAGTGTTTTATGCAGATATGTACTTACACAAAATGTTGTGAATGATATCAAGTAATGATGAGTGCCCATTAAAAATGACGACTGAGAAGAACTTTTACTGTGAGCTTTCCTCTTTGTAGAAGTCATGAGAGAGATTTAAAGAGAAATAGAAAACTAATGCATCACATCATAGTCACAATGTAGAGGAAAATGCATGATCTGAACATGATTCTGTCCATATAAGAGGAAACATGGATAGCAAAAGAGAGAGAGAAAAGGTGAGCCCTCCTTCCTTACAGCTGATTGTCAGCTTGAGTAAGGACTTTATTTCAGTCTCAAGTGTGCTGCTGGGTAAAGTCATAAACAAAGTCGTAAGTGCTGGGCTCTTTGGGAACAGGAGGAGGGACTTCAGGAATCTGAATGTTTTCGAGGTCTAAGAGGCGAAGTTTCAGCTCCATAGTAACCAGAGTGTCCATATCTGATTTTGTGAGCTCACTTGTCATCTCTTTTCCCAAAAGAGCATTCAAGCCATCAGTCCAAATGCAGTACTAATGAATAAAAAAAAGAAAATTAGTTTAAATTGTTTAGAATGATGCATTAAAGTACTAATAATTATAGAAACAGGCCTACTCATAATGGCTTTGATGTCCACATCATGAAGTGATATTGTTATAAAGAACAAAGGTTCTTTATCTTTCCATGAGACAAGTATACATTTCATGTCCTGGCCTTGCTGATACTCACCTCGTGCTTGTCTGGAGCAATGAAGTTAAGGTATTCATCAGAGTTATGGAGAATGGAAAAGGCCAGCTCCAGCATCTCCTGAAAAGCAGAGGAAGAGTAATAATCTCCAACCCCAGCGCACCTGACCTCACTTCCTCTCCCACAATTCCCACTTGCACTTTACTACAGGTGCCTTTGCAAAACAGATGGCTTCTGTCACCATTACACCCTCCTCCCAAAGTCACCCAGCTAGAGGGCTGAATTTCCAACAAGGTCAATTTAAAACTGTAAAGAGATTCAGTTCTAAAAATGAGGCTTGAGAGATGAATATCCCTTCATAGATAGCCTACACTCTATTGCCAAAAGTTTTGGCAGGCCAGCCTTTACATGCACATGAACTTTAAATGATTTCCCATTCTTAATCCGAAGGGTTTAATATGGAGTTGTCCCACCCTTTGCAGCTATAACAGCTTCAACTCTTCTGGGAAGGCTTTCCACAAGGTTTAGGAGTGTGTTTATGAGAATTCTTGACCATTCTTCTAGAAGCGCATTTGTGAGGTCAGGCACTGATGTTGGCCGAGAAGGCCTGGCTCGCAGTCTCCGCTCTAATTCAAAGTTGGGAGCATGAAATTGTCCAAAATGTCTTGGTATGCTAAAGCATTAAAACATGATAAAACATGACATTGATTCAGGTAGTGCTAGAACCTGTCTCAGTATTACATAATAAACTAAAATAAAGTTAATCATATTTTCTGGCTAGTTTATTTATTAATTTTGTTTCCATATTTTATGATCATAACCATACTTTCACCCAAACTGAATAATCAAATCAAGTTTAAATGGGTAAATCATCTACAAATATTTTTTATTCCTCATTTTCTTTTCTGATATACTCCAGTTCTTGTTAAAACACACTACACGTGCTTCTTGTGTGCATTTTGAGTACTTTTTGTGTGAAATCATATTTACTTTGTCCATCAAAAGTGTGCTTTCACTTTAATTGAGCGTCAGCAGCGCAGCAAAAATAGGCTCGGCGCCGAAAACCCCCGCTTCACTGTTGCTCACGCGCTGCTCCTGCTCCCGGTGTGAATGCACTCATTGATTAACACGGGCGCCGAAAAAAAACGGACCCCCACACAAACTTTACACTTGGATGCCGTCAGGCAAGTACCGTTCTCCTGGCAACCTCCAAACACAGACTCATCCATCGGATTGACAGACAGAGAAGCTTGATTCATCACTCTAGAGCAGTGGTTCCCCCTCACCCCTGCACATTTTGTATGTCTCCCTCATTAGACACACCCAATTCAAGTCTTGCAGGCTCTACTAATAAGCTGATAAGTTGAATCAGGTGTGTTAGATGAGGGAGACATGCAAAAGGTGCACTGGTGAGGGGGTCCCCAGGACAGGTTTGAGTACACCTCTCGACTGCTTTAGAGTTCAGTGACGGCATGCTTTACACCACTGCAGTCGACGTTTTGCATTGCACTTGGTGATGTAAGGCTTGGATGAGCTGCTCAGCCATGGAAACCCATTCCATGAAGCTCTCTACGCCCTGATCTTGAGCTAATCTGAAGGCCACACAGTTTGGAGGTCTGTAGCTATTGACTCTGCAGAAAGTTGGTGACTTCTGCGCACTGTACACCTCAGCATTCGCTGACCACGCTCTGTGATTTTATGTGGCCTACCACTTCATGGCTGTGTTGCTGCTGTTCCCAATTGCTTCCACTTTTTTATAATACCACTAACAGTTGACAATAGAATATTTAGTAGAGAGGAAATTTCACAAATGGACTTATTGCACAGGTGGCAACCTATCACGGTACCATGAATACTTGAATTCACTGAGTTCCTGAGAGCAACCCTTTCCTTCACAAATGTTTGTAGAAGCAGTCAGCATGCCTAGGTGCTTGATTTTATACACCTGTGGCCATGGAAGTGATTGGAACACCTGAATTCAATGATTTGGAGGGATGTCCCAATACTTTTTGCAATATGTAGATAGACACACACACACAACTGGTATGTTTTTAACAGTGCAGTTCATTGAACAAACTGTACACCGGCCTATCCCTCACATCCTCGTTTTCATTCCTGACAATGATTAAACATAATGCTATCAGAATTAGCGTAAATACTAGTTTCCTAGATTAAAAAAAAAAAAAAAAAATAGACATGAACGCCCTTTCAAGTTAAAATTTTAATGCAATGAGTTCGTAACCATGACTTCAGAAGTGGGAAGTAGGACATTTCCGATAGCACGTGCAGGCAGCATAAATCGAGTTAAATCAGAGCTGCAACCCTGCTCCTAGGGACCCACTGTCCTGCAAAGTTTATTTCCAACCTCCTTCAGCAAACCTGCCTGTGTATTTTCAAGAAGCGATCCTGAAGAGCTTGATTAGCTTCCGCTGTCTTTGATTAGGGTAGGAGCTAAACTCTGCGGGACAGTGGGTCCCCAGGAGCAGGGTTGAAGACCTCTGAGTTAAAGCCATTAGTCATTTTCCCCCCCACATCTAACCACTAGATGGCGTCATTTGGATTTAATTGTTACTAGATTAATTGCTAATTGTTTTCAGCTGTTGGTGTGCCTGTTTGTGTTCCACTGTTGTCATTCCGTGGGGTTGTTTTTACTGTTATTATTTTGAGTTGAAGACTTTGTGTACTGCAATTTGCCCCTGCAAGATTCTTAATGTAAAATCAGCCCGTTCTACCTGCTCTGAGTTTGGATCCATAACACCTAATCCTGCCTGGTGAGTTTGCCTACTTGTCAAGTTTCTTATTACAATAATTAATACTTCTTACCTTATTCTTAAGTGCTCCTTTCTCCCTCATGTGTGGGCAGTCTTTACCTGTTACCACTGCTTTGATATCTGCTACTGTCACTGAATGTAGAAAAGATGGAATGTTATGGAGAGTTGACATTCTGAATAGTAGAAATTATATTCTACCTTATTCGTTAAAAATAAGCATATGTATCTCATTTTATAGTTTTCAAGCGTGTGTATTAATATGGCATTAGCAATTAATGTGATAAAAAGCTGTAGTTCAAAAGACAGCAGTTTTCATTTACAAAAGTGTGTTGCTCACCTTTCTCCTGGAGAGAGTCATGTGATATCTGTCCTTGTGAGAACTCCTCTATGTCTCCATAGTGTAACACTTTGTGGTTTGGTGATAGACGGCAATACCAGAACTTGTCTAGGGGAGATGACGGAAGATGCATATCAAAATATGCATGTTATGTACTGTGCAAGTTATTGTGTGGCTGTGTTCTTCTCTCTTGCACAAATATCTTGCTTTTTATTATAATGATCCATTCCAATCAGATTTTAGTTTATCCACTAGTAGGACAACACTAAACGAAAATCAGATTTCATTTAAAGCAGCAGTGAGAAAATCACTTTTGATTAAAAGCATCAAGTCCGCTTGTGACGAACTAGCTGCATTTTTATGCTGAATATTTAATATCAATAGGTTTTAAAATAAACATGATTTTAAATAAAGGCACAATAATAATGGTATAGATTTCTTTTTTTTTTTTTTTTTTTTTTTAAATATAATGGAGTATCTGTATATAGGCTGTTGTGTGCCCCAAATACAGAATGAGATTATCCATTAAATATATTCATATTCTTGTTTAATATAATGCAGTATCAAACAGACCAAGCTTTAGGGTAAGGTGGCTGGGGGAACCTAAGCCTGTGATGCCCTATATTTGAGTAGATTATAGCAAGAGTTTGAATACAGTGTCTCCCTTCAGTTTATTTTTTTTAATCCAATATGATTGTCAATCAATCTGGTGGGATTTTGATGGTATATATTGCATCCATAAAACTGCAGTCGAATCCATTATAATTTTTTTTTTTTTTTTTTGAATTTGAACTGAATCCATGAATTGAATTGCATGTAATTGTAGCCTGATTTTGGATAACTGACCCTGTCTGCGACGAGCACTGATCTTCCTAAAGCAGGTCCCTTCACACAGGCGGTTCAACCTCTGCCGTTTAATCAGCTCGGTCACCTCTGGCTGGAGTTTCTCTCGTAGTTCTCTAAAAACCACACAGACATGTTACCTTGAAGCAGCAACAAACCAGTGGCTAGTCATGCGTTGTTTAGGGGTGTTGTCTTTTAGATGTATACATTTATAAAATTTAATTGCAAATTCTACTAACCAAACCCCTCATTTCGGACATTCAACAGAGAACAAGATGCGTTTTAGCAGAAAATTAATAATGAACTTGCCTAAATAAGAACATTCATGCCATTCAGAATGAATGCCGCAGTGAATTGCTTCATTTATGAAGTCTGAATGTGTTTTCTAGACTATAAGAGGATGCACTCACAGCATTGGGCGTGATTTGGGGTCATCCTGGCTCAACATTTCTGATTTCGGCAAGGGTCTGTGTGGCCTACCACTGCCCTCCGTTTTAAACCACAATGTGACACTTTGGGTGGCGTACCATTTCTGTTTTCTCTCCACCTACAAGGGTACAGACAGTCATTCAAATAAATGCAACATCCTTTTGCTTTGTACATGATGTAATTATTATATATATATATATATATATATATATATATATATATATATATATATTTTTTTTTTTTTTTTTTTTTTCTTGGGCTTGATGACCGGGAGGCTTCACCAGCTGTCATTGTAGTTTGCTGTTGAAGAGCGTTTTGTGTCTTAACCGTGATTTGCTGTTGGCTACATTGCAGTTTTAGTCTGAGTCTTCTCTTATGTACTTCTGTATCTGTGTGGCTTAATGGAGTTTTTTTCTTTATCTCAGACCTTGCATCCCTTTGTGTGGCCGTTGGGTACAGGCCTGGCACAGTGCTGGGGTCTGGCAGGGGGAACCGAGGAGCTCAATGGGATTAAGGTCCTGTCAGTCTAATCTCCAGCAGTGCTGTGACACAGTCAGAGCCTGGGGAGAAACATGCTGACACAGTGCACTAAAGAGAGTAGGCCAGATAATGTCTGTAGAGAGGACACATTGGTTATGGTTTGTTTCGGTTGCTGTGTGTTGTCTTTTTACACTGTACAAAATATGCCCATTATTTGACAGGCAGTGTCTGTTTAAATTGTGACCATTTCTACTCGGTTTATTACATTTTCTTTAAGTAAATTCATAGTGGTTAAAAAGTGCAATGACATTTTCAATATCTTTTATTTATTTAATTTTTTTAATGCAGTTGACACTTAATGCATTTTCAGAATGATCAAAATGCTTTTAGTGACTCAAGAAGCAGATGTAGAATATCTGACTTTAAACCCTAAATAAGTTTATTCTTGTAAACCATTATATGACAGCAAACTTGGATTTGGGTTACAAGAGGAAACATCCTCAGGGGATAAAACAAAACAAAGATAAAAATTGTGTATAAAAACATTAAAGGTTTTTATAAATTATTTTTGAAAATAAAAATACTTTGCTGGGAATAAAACCATACAGTAAATGAAGTAATTGCCTGATTTACATTGGGGCAAACTCAAATTAAACAAATTAGTTCAATCAAATTAACTTTTGAATATTTAGAACTTTCTTTACTTTTGAGTTCATGCAACTAACACATTTTAAGTAATCTGAAGTTGAGTTTTATTAACGTGTTTCTTTTAGACGAACTTAAATTTACCTGAAACTGGGCTTTTTCCCAGCATCCTTTGCCATGACACTCGAAATGGAGAATAAATGCTAGAATTAAGTGTTATATAATCTTTTTTTCATGTAAGATTAATGTTAAATGGGGATTTAGTATAGTGTTAAATGCTTTGCTAGCCCAATTTAGAAGATTTTTGTTTTTGTGCTCCACTCGTACCATCATGGTGATGAGTGGAGAATGATCTTGGTTTGAGAACAGGTGTGTATATATATATTAAATGTTCTGTATTGCCGTACTCTTTCAGCAATTGCCATGTTAATATTATCAAAGCATTCCAATTAGTTATAGCTGGCTAAATTTCCACTACTAAAAATATTGAAGTTGAGATTACATGATAATTAAGTATATAACTATATGAGTTAACTTGCTTTTAAAACAATTTCAGTTAAGAGCAATTAAAATGCCAGTCCTGCTTACGTAAACTTTGAATTTCTTAACTTAAATTGATTGCCTGAGATTCAGGTTTACAGTGTGTAAAAATTCCATACTAAGAGTATATTGAGTGTTAGTTTTTTGTTTTGCTTTTTAAATTACAACAATTTTCTGTATTAATTAATTAATTAATTAATTAATTAATTAATTAATTAATAATAAAAGTTCTAGTCAATCAATCAATATTTGGCAACACATGCAGGATCAGGATCCAGGATCTGCTGTGCTTGCACTCATATCATATTTCTATTGCAAGATCATATGAGTTGATCATAAGGATCGAGAAAGTCAAATAGGCAATTATTAATTGTTGCCATGAATTAAAATTTTATACCATACGATATTCTGACTACTACTTTTTCACCATGCATCCAGTACGTTTCATTACACAGCCCAGACAAACTGTTGATTCCTCCAGATAGTGCTGCTATACAATTTTTTTTTACTATCAAACACCAGTATAAATGAAATGATAATGGAGCCTTTAATAATATAAAGCAATGAGCAATAATGCACCCCTCCCCTCCCTACAGTGACAAACAAAGCAAAAGGGTATATTGAAGAGACAAGCTCAAATTAGATCCCTTGACCAAAAATAGGGAGTCCCAAAACAAATAACTAGAATGTATATTGTGTTTATATTCCAAATGTAAAAAAAAAAAAATTAAAAGCAGATATAATTTTAGGATTTTGTATAGTAAATCTCTGACCTTGCCCTGTAAATCATTACAAAAACATGAATTGACTGCAATACTTCAAAAGGAATCTTTTAAATGGATCTGCCAGCCGAATCTGTTCTAATGTATTCTATATGATCATGCAATGTTTACAGTAACAAAACAACAACAAAGCATCACCCAGTCATTCAGTTCTTCCACTATTGTGATTCTCAGGTTACTGTGCGAGTAAAGTCAGTAAAGGTTAAGTGCGGTCATTTAAAGGCTCGCTGTACTTACATGTCACAGCCATGTCCATGTGTCAGTGCTGAAATTGCGTGTGTATTGAAACGGAATTAACCATAAACTGTTATCTGGTCACAGTGGCAGTGGGGCGAGAGAAGTGATGCAGGCGACAGCAGATCAGATGGTCCTACAACAAGAATAGTTCTCTCAAAAGGAGAAGATCCTATCTGCGTGCAGGTATGAGAACAGGGAGAAACAAAGTAGTAGAACCCAATGTAGTATTTCCCATTGACTCCACACTGAAAGAAAGACTCAGTTCTGAATCCTTAGAATGCTGCTTTGCTTGTTTATATGAGTGATCCGCACCGATTGGACAGATGCCTTCGTGGTGCCAGCCAATGAACAGCTGGCTATGGTCACATGGGTAGATCACAGAGGGAGAGCATGAGCAGGTTGGATGGGGGATGGGGGAGGACAGGACCAAAAGATAATGATTTAATAGATCTTCTATCTAGCTAAATCGCAGTGAAGTTGTGCTGATGTATTTCGTGAGCACAGTGAGATGCAAATGGCCCGGACAAGAGTGACAATTATTGTGAAAAGGAAAAAGTATGACACAGTGTGGAAACGTTGAGATCCAGTAGCATCGTTCTCCATCAAAGCAAGAGCCAGGGGTGTAGTCATTAGAATTCCGTTGTCATGGAAACCGGTTCAGTGTGGCCTGTCGGGCTGGTGGCGGGACTCTGCTTACCCCAGTCTTACACAATAAGAGCCTTGCAGCCTCTTCCTCTTTCACTCCACTCTCATCCTTTGTCAAATTTGCTGCATGTCAAGTCCACATCGGATAGGAGAGCTGTACTTGATGAATCCCATGAATTAAAGCATGCTGGAATGGGGACCGACTAGACTAGAATGTATTTTTGATTAGGATAAAGGTTAGTCATCAGGTAAAGGATGAGCCATATAATTCAGTGTTTCAGTCATCTGTGTATTATGATGCATTGCAGCCTGCTTTGTTTTAAAGCGATTGATTTGAAATATTACAGGTGATGATGATACCAGAGACTTTCTGGCAGTTCACCCAAAAATGAAAATTGTCATGTACTCACCCTCATGTTCGTCTATACCCATTGAATTTCTTTCTTCTGTGGAATACAACATGAGATGTTAAGTAGTATGTTCACACTGCATTTTTCCCACACAGTGGTCAAGAAAATGCCAAAAAGCCCCCTTAAAGTAGTATGTAAACCACATATGTTATTTTCTAAATGTTTTCTGAAAGGGACAGTTCACCCAAAAATGGAAATTGTCATTTATTCGACATGAGAGCGAAATAATTAATGACAGAATTTTAATTTTTGGGTGAACGAACCCTTGAAGACTTGGGTAAAGCCCTTTGTTATTTTTAGGGTTTGATTAGTTTGTTTAAAAGAGACCCTCAATTGAGTTTCCATTTTCCACAGTACGAAAGTACTGACCGCGGTTGATGTGAGCGTTCCCCTTAAGCAGGGAATAATTCCTCTGTTTTCTGAAAGGTCCAATTATTAAACTGAAAAAGGAAATGGTGGACAATGTGAGTTCTTTTTCAAGTGTAAAGAGGAAATAGGTTTGTGGGGGGGTTTTTTGTTGAGTTTTTGTGCTATTTATGCATGCACTTTTATCCAAAGCGACTTGCATTGCATTCAAGGTACACATTTTTACATTTTGTCAGTTCTTGCTTTCCCTGGGAATCGAACCCATGACCTTGGTGTTGCTAGCGCCACACTCTTATTGTTTGAGCTACAGGAAAGCATATACATGTTTTATACAACAAGGAGCATAAAAGAGCTAGATTCTCACAGACCAAATATATACACTACCATTCAAACGTTTGGGGTCGGTTAGATTTTTGTTTTTGAAAAGTCTCGTGCTCCATAAAGGGTTAGTTCAGCCAAAAATTTTAATTCCGTCATTAATTATTCACTCTCATGTCATTCCAAACCCGTAAGACCTGTGTTCGTCTTTGGAACACAAATTAAGATACTTTTGATGAAATCTGAGAGCTTTCAGCTTTTCATGTCAGTATCCTACATTGTTGTTGTTCCCATAGTGAATACAGTGCAGCGCTTCCGGGTTCTATGTCAGAATGCCTGCTCAGTATTGGCCACTGATTGGCCTGCTCCTGCATCGGCATCGCATGTGTGCTGTGCTCACGTGAACAGTGTAGGAGACTGACATGAAAGAGAATAAATTGTTGACTGAAGTCGTGGGGTTTTGCGCACAAAGTATTCCTGTAGCTTCTTAACATTTAAGGTTGAACCACTGTTGGCACATGGACTATTTTAACTATGTCTTTACTACCTTTCTGGACCTTAAAAAGGATAATAAGTTGCTGTCTATATAGCGAGGGTCGGAGAGCTCTCGGATTTCATCAAAAATGCAACAATAATTTGTGTTTTAAAAATGTACGAAGGTCTTGCGGGTCTAACTGTTTTGTATTCTAATATATTGTAAAATGTAATTTTTTCCCTGTGAATGCAAAGCTGAATATTCATCATTACTCCAGTTATCAGTGTCACATAATCTTTCAGAAATCATTCTAATATGCTGATTTGCTGCTCAAGAAACATTTCTTTATTATTAATGTTGAAAACTACTGCTTAATATTTTTGTAAAAACAACAGCTTTTAATGAATTTAATCCATTCTTGCTGAATAAGTCACTTCTTAAAGACTTACTGATAACTTTAATGATAGTGTATACATGCATTTTAAATGGATTTTAAAAGTCTTAATGTCTAGTAAGAAGCATCACATAAAACTTTCACAATCTTAATGATGGAATGCTTAATGAAATGCTGCTTGCAGTCCAAGAAGAAAACAAAACTCACAATTTGCAGTGTGCTATATTGATGTATTGTCCATATAGTGTCAGACGTTTCTTCGCAGCATCCGCATGTTTAATGTCCAGAATCCTCCTGATCAACTGTTTTTTTTTTTCCTTCCTTTGCCTTAGTAATGCCACAACAGTGCAACACAGGTGGTAGATTCAGTTCCTCAAGGCCACAATATTGTGTTCATGAGAACTTCTCCATATAGAGACCTGAATTAAACTTGTCAGTAAGGTTTTGGAATGGAGCCACACATGACCAGAGGTTTTGAGATGCACATTTTGTAGCTGAGTGGCTAAGGACTGTAGATAGAAGTATATCAGCATAATGTGTGTGGTCTGTAACAAACAAATAAAGGTTATGTTCTAACAAACAATGCTTCTCATGATTACACTCATAACAACAACATAAATGGCATTAATAAGCTACTGGCTTCCCTCAAACATAAACATAATGTGTCACTTGTATATCACAAAATAGGGCATTATCAAATATTATAAACAGCTTGCATTATTACACTGCACTGAACACTCAAGTGCTGCTATATTTCACATTAGCGTCCATTTTGTGGTATTATTCCTTTAACATCTCTATTCAGAGAACAGCAATCAACTTAGCTTGAGTAACAGTGCAATCTACAATACTCACTTTCTCTCTGGACGCACGCTACTTTAAACACTTAAAGGAACCTAATGATGACCAAATAACTGCCGTCTGTCACGGAATCTGCATGGCTCGTTCTCGCTGGAAACTAGCGGATACTAGACTGATCGCTTGCGCACAGTGCTGTGAAGTCCTCCATTGAATGCGCTGCGTTCCACCAAAATAAAAGTACCTGCAATCGGGGGGAAAATGCTATTGTGCATAGACGTCATATACTGTCCACTATTAATGGGACTTTCACACAGCCGCCCCCAAATTGTATGCAATTTGTTCCTGAGAAAGGCTCACTGCTCAGCCTCTTCTGTAGGCACTACGACGGAATCCATTTCCCCATCTGAGTCTGGGATAGCTGGGAGGGCGATGAGACGAGCAACTGGTCTGGTGTAGATTTTGTCCTTGATCCGAACATCCACTGACCTGACACAACCATCAGCACTCTGATGTACCTTAGTCACTCTGCTGACTGTCCAAAGAGCCCTGAGAAGTTGTGGGTCCATCAACAGAGTCAACCACAAGATCCACTGTGGTGGAATGCCACTTCTGTCGACGCTGTAAGGTTGGCAAGTAGCACGTTATAAACCTAGACCAGAAGTGGTCTGCCAAAACCTGACACTGCCTCCATCTTCTCCTGCTCATTCCTTCACTCTTGTTGTATACCATCTGTGGTAAAGCACCATCCAGCCGCCCCATCAAGTGAATGTTTGAGAGTGAGAGTTATCCCAATGGCTTTGTGTTCAACATTGCTTCAACTTCCAGCAAGATGGTATGGAGTACTTCTTCAGAGACAGGTTGAGCTGTATACAGGGTGGATTTGACTGATCTTATCTCTTGCTCCCATGCCCCACCGAAATGGGGAGCTGCAGGGGGGGTTGAAGTGGAAGGCAATCTTCTGCTTTGCTAGAAGTTGCTGAAGCTCTGAAGATAGACCGTCAAATGTCTCACAAAGCTCCTTCTCTCCTGCCTTGAAATTTGTGCCCTGGTCTGAGTAGAGTAGCTCTATGGTACCCCACCTGAATCTCCTGAGGCTCATGAGAAAGGAGTCTGAGTCCAAGCTATATAAGATGTCCAGGTGCACCGTTCGTGTGGTGAGACATTTGTAGATCATACCCTATCTCTTCTCAGAGCGGCATCCCAACTTCACCTGGAAAGGCCCGAAACAGTCTACACCAGAGGAATAGAAGGCCGGCTTATATAAGTGTAATCAGGTCACTGGTAAGTCTGACATCCTGGGAAAAGATGGCTTAGCCTTCCATCTTCTACACTCTTTACAGAGATGTTGTACATGATGGATCGCCTTTCTCCCACACAGGATCCAGAAGGTGCAGCGAATTTCAGTGTATACCCTTAGAGGTCCAAGGTGTCCTAATCCTGTATAAGGAGTTTGGTGGCTGGATGACTAGGATCCAGGACGATTGGATGTTTGAAAGCAGGATCGAAAACTTCAGCAATCTACCACCAACTTTCCTGTAGCTCAAACAATAAGAGCGTGGTGCTAGCAACGCCAAGGTCATGGGTTCGATTCCCAGGGAAAGCAAGAACTGACAAAAATGTATACCTTGAATGCAATGTAAGTCGCTTTGGATAAAAGCGTCTGCCAAATGCATAAATGTCATGTAAACGTAACATGGATGATCACCTCCTTAGGGTCTAACTCTGGGACCAGTTTACCCTTCTTCAGGTGGGTAAAATAGTCATGTTTTACCCTGTAGGTCATAATTTCTGCTTGCTGATAAGCTGAAGCAGTTACGGGGCTACCCTGTCCAGCCGCCCCGTGAAGCTCATGCACCATGGTCTCAACCAGATCCTTCCAAGTGTGTTGGCCATCTTGTAGAGAACATGGCCAGTCCATGTTGGTCAGAATACCACAAGAGACTGACTTCCGGTACTCTGACCAATCTGAATCAGACAGCTTCATGGGTTGGGATGGCCAGTTGTCAGATCCCTTGAGGAGAAAGGGGGGCCCTTGGCTCCAGCGATTAGGTGAAGTGAGCTCTGCCAAAGTCTTACCCCGTGTGACATCGTCAGCGGGATTCAATGAGGAGTCCACATAACACCAGGTGTCTGGTTCTGTGAGCTCCTGGATTTCAGCTACACGGGTACCCACAAATACTTTAAAGCGGCACGACTCCGACTGTAACCAGGTGAGCACTGTGGTTGAATCGCTCCAAAGTATAATCTGATCAATCTTCAAGGTCAGCTCCCCTTCCAACATCTTCGCCAGTTGAACTGCTGTTAGGGCACCGCAGAGCTCTAGACGTGGAACGGAGTGTCATCGCTGGGGAGCGACTCTTGACCTCACTGCCAGGAACGACAGGTAGACTTGGCCCTGGGCATCTTCAGTCCGCAGGTAAGAAACTGAGCAGTAGGCTTTCTCCGATGCGTCGCTGAATATATGGATCTGTCTAGAGACAACGGTTTGACCAATGTAAGCTGGAACATAAGATCGAGGTAGGGTTATGCGAGATAACAGATGCAGTTCAGCTTCCCACTCTTTCCAAGTTTGCTGAAGATCCTGTGGGGAGGAGTGGGTCATCTCAATTGCGGTGCATGTCCCACATGCTCTGGATAAGCAATTTGGCACAGGTTGTGTAGGGTAATATGAAGCTTCAGTCTGGAGAACTCCATGGGGTCCCTATGGATGAAGAGGGGAATTTTTGTCGTTGGCCCATGGTATTCCTTTTCTTCCACAATAGCTGATGAAGGCTGGTATGGTAGGTCTCGGGAGGGGGTACGCTGACTCATGTGAGGTCTAGGTGGAGGCCCAGATTCGGTCCATTCCTTGACCGGAGGAGTGCTGGTGACTGGTGAGTAATACTGCATCCATAGAGTTGAAGACCGAGCATCATGAAGCTTCCTAACTTGTTTTCTCTTGAGGGTTGAGGACAACTGGCTTCTAGTAGCTGAGCTAGAGGCAGCACTATCTCTAATTAGCTGGAGTTTGTTCATCATCCTATCTATGATGGTGAACATCTGTCTCTCTTCACCCTCGGAAGGCACTGATACTGGTTCAGTAGAGGGCCATGGTGGAGGCGGTAGCCAGTCATACTCCTCTTCTCTTTGGGTCAGAAAGTCATCCTGTATAGGAGGTAGTGATACTGGCCATGGTTTTATTGCAGGTTCTGGCCGGCCCTTTGCAGCATCCTAAATGAGGCTACAGGAAAACGCCTCTCCCTTTGAATACCCCAGAATACATGCCTGCTCTGGATGTTCTCTTCGGATCGGCTTAATTATGTGTTCTCTCTCCGCATCTCATACAGCTCACTACCTTCCTCTGCATAAGGTGTCGGAGTGTCTATCCACTCTACACGTCGGCCAGTTGAACTTATATCATAGCTGGGAAGGTACTCATCATGCTCACTGATGTCTGAGTCCCACTGAACCTGACGAGGGGACCTTGAGGCATGTACGCTTCTAGCGGGCGTCATCATCACCGCTCCATCATGGTGAGAGCTCCACCCCTCTAGCCCATGCATATGCTGTACCTAACTTGTGGGAGGTGAGACATGCGTCTGTCGTCTCACTGGACCAACCTCATAGTCAAGATATTGTGGTGGTCTGCGCTGCCGCTTAAGTCGGGTTGATGGGATCCAGGATGCTTCACCGCTTTGTTGCATATTCCCGGAACAACTGTGGATCCGGCTCGAAGGACCAAATGTAGCTAAGTGGCTAAGGACTGTAAGGTGCTAGTTGTTTCTAAGAAGGTGGAGTTGGTCCAGGTGTGTCGGTTAGGACACCAAAGTTGGAGAAGGAATCCAGTGCACCAGATTTATTGGTACAAAGGATATGCAGAGGGGGAGCCAGGGTATAGTGGTTTGCATTAATCAGTGTTCTCTGTTCACATACAGGAGATGAACATGAGTACGAGTGCAGAATGGTATCGTCTGTTGCTTTGTCCATAGGTGTGTGTGTGTGTGTGTGTGTGTGTGTGTGTGTGTGGTCTGTAACAAACAAATAAAGGATATGTTCTAACAAACAATGCTTCTCACGATTACACTCATAACAACATAAATGGCATTAATAAGCTACTGGCTTCCCTCAAACATAAACATAATGTGTCACTTGTATATCACAAAATAGGGCATTATCAAATATTATAAACAGCTTGCATTATTACACTACACTGTATGAACACTCAAGTGCTGCTATATTTCACATTAGCGTCCATTTTGTGGCATTATTCCTTTGACATCTGTATTCAGAGAACAGCAATCAACTTAGCTTGAGTAACAGTGCAATCTACAATACTCACTTTCTCTCTGGACGCACACTACTTTAAACACTTAAAGGAACCTAATGATGACCAAATAACTGTCGTCTGTCACGGAATCTGTATGGCTCATTCTCGCTGAAAACCTCCACTGAATGCGCTGCGTTCCACCAAAATAAAAGTCCCCGCGATCGGGAGGAAAGTGCTATTGTCCATAGACGTCATATACTGTCCACTATTAATGAAACTTTCGCACACCTATCATCAAAGCTTCACAGTAAATTTTAAACATTCAAGACGTCCTCTCATGGTGAGAAAATGCACAAAATGAAAAATACTATTCATAACCCCTAACCTGAAGCAGTTCCAGTGCTACACACGTAAGTTTAAAATATTCTGGCTGACCCCAGCGTGAGTTTTTCAAAGCGACCATTATTTAGAACTTATCACTTTATTGTTTACATGGCGATGTGTCATTTGCTTGTCACATGACGCACCGCAGTCACAATAGTGCTGTATGACTGATGATCTGCTTTTATTTAATTTTTCCTTTTTTATTAAAAATATTCACAAATTTGTTACCTATAGCATGAAAAATCAGATATTCCGATTGCCAGATATGGGCAAGTGGATGTGTTTTGTTGTTTAAACACCTTTTATAATGATTGCGTTAGTTGAGATATGCGTGATGGGCGTCACCATTTTCAGTTTGTGCACAGATCAGAGAATGTTCTATTGGACAACATTCAATTTTGGACAATCTATTGGATTTACAACACATGAATTCATCCACTTCCCCCGAAATACATGAAAGTAAGTGGCCGGTGAACTGGGAGGAGAATAGGGAACTTTAAAATTACTTACACAATGTGTATCGGATATGAATAAAACTTAATTTATAATGGAAAGGATTATTATTGCTGCTTCCATAGACATCAGTGTAAAATACTCACATCAGTGTGTATTTTACAAACTCTAAATGCATGGTTTTTCTGGTACTTATGTATATTTACAGTGTCTGAAACCTAAAATAAACATTATATGGTTGAAAACACTGAATAGTTGTTGTATATGAAGAGTGATGAGCGAGAGTGCATCTGGCTCAGTGCCAGCCAATGCACAAAAACACATTTGAATTTTGCAGTTGATCACGTGATCTTATGCTCCAGGGACCAGCCAAGACTGATCACACCGGTGTGATCATATGTGCGAAAAGGGTTAAAAGGCTTCCAACAGCCTCCTTTGTAATGCCTCACCAGACAAATCTTAAATGTGTTCTGAAAGATGTCACCTCTAATTTGATTAATGTAGGATGCAGAAACACCATTGCTACAGCATTAATCAACTCACCCTCCTAATGAGTTAGTCTCAAGACTCCTAATAGGAACAATGCTGAAGATTTATGTAAGGTGGGTTATGTAAGAATGTTGACATCTGCCAAACAGCACAGCTGACCACCTCCATCTCACATCTGTAAATTCCTCTAATTATCCTTCAGATTATGAAAACCTCTCTCACACGCACAAATTAGAGAAGTTTATCTAAGTTTTGTTTGCTTAATTAACCCTGAAAACTGTGTACACAGCACTTCTGATATCAAAACAATCCATTCAGAAGTCTATAACTTGTATCCTTGTAACTACCATATCATACTGTGTGGATTTTTGTTGATTTGTGTGTTTTAGAGTGAGGGAGATTTTACACATCTGCTGCCGAAGTTCTTGTCATAGTGGTGATGGAATTGGTTCATGCTGGTTTCAGAGGTCAGTGACATATTCAGTTCTTTCTCTGCTGCCTTGGGGCTTCTGAATGTCTCATGTAGCTTTAAGGTCTTGTGGATTTGTTCAATTATTCAGACGTTTTGCAAAGACGCAGGAAGCAATTTCTCAGTGGAGGCTCTAAGAATACTCTACGGATTTGAGTGTTACACCATCAAGAGCCCTAAAAACCAATTGTGTTTAGTGTTTACCACAAATAAATGTACCTATACAAGGCCAAACAAGTCAGCAAATATTTCCTGTGGAATCTAAAAGGACTTTTTTTTTTTTTTTTTTTTTTTTTTTTTTTTTTTTGAGGTTTTTGGGTCACTTTTTCGAAAATCTTCACACAGTTCTCCTTTCCAACTTTCAGCTTGGCCAGCTGTTAATTTCACATTCAAAATGCACTAAACTTCCAAAACATTTCATACTTATTCTTCCATAACAATAGCAAAGGTTGTCAGCCAACAAACACACTTTGTCACTCATAAAACAATGACCTAAAAACACTAACAAAGGGTAACATTACACAATTTCTTTACAAATCAAGAATGACACTTTAAACTTTTCGTTATTCACTGCAGTTTGTTACATTATCCATGCTTACATTACAGTACAAAATTATTCCTACATTTTCCCCAGTGAAACTGAAAGACTAACACCTGTGTGTGTGTGTGTGTGTGTGTGTGTGTGTGTGTGTGTGTGTGTGCGTTCAGCTACATCTAATTGTTTCGATAGTATTTCATTTTTTGTTATTACTGTAGAAATGTAGCGAATTGCTGTCTGATTGCTGTTAGGCTTTATCTTCACGTTTTACATCATCTTTTCAAAAATGTTAAACCTATGTAAAAAGTAGTAGTCAGTGAATGCATTTTGTGCCAAAGCAATGATTAATGACCATGAAAATGAGTGACCAAAGTGTATATGTATATGTGTATATATATATATATATATATATATACAAAAATTAATACATTATTAAAATAAATAAATTGACATTTATTAATTTCAAATATTTTATTTATTATTGTTACAATGGTCATATGGTTTTGGTTTATATAAAACTCAGTAAACTAAAGTAAGATTTATATTCTTTGCTGTAAATCTTTGACATTTATGTGTGTGTACAGGAAAGAATGTTGTTAAATATGGTGAACTAACATGCCTCTGTGTGGGTTTGAGGATGAAGTGGGTGGGGGTGGGGGGTTTGTTTTTTTTGTTTTGTTTTTTTTTGGAAAACTGAAAAGGTCTTTAGGAATTTATCCATGGAGCGGTAATGCGTGTGCTCTGTATCTCAGAGTTGGGTTACATAAGTGGCATTTACTTCTGGTCACTGCTCATGTATCCCAGTCCTTCTGCTGCTTTTTCTTAAACTGAAGCATTACATCAGTCTGCACTCCATCAGTCTTCTTGCTGCAGGACAGAGAGTGACTGGAGTAGAATTTAAGATGTCACATCTCATAATGAACACAGATCATTGTAGGATGTCTGCTTCATATTGCTGTTTTCATTTTGACCTTATAAGTGTCTGTTGAAATCGGAGTAGTTTGTATGCCAACTCAACCCCCAACCCCCCGTAATAGGTGAGCAGTTTTGTAAATTGTAAATGCCAAAAGATTTGCTATTATTTTGCCCTCCGTCTCACTCCAATGGACCTTGACATTGGGAAGAGATAAAAAGTCATTTCCAGCAGCCTCACCTGTGACACATTATCATAGACATGCACACTTACACAGTGCTGTTATAACAATGACCCAGCATCTGACAAGGGCACACCTGCTCGTTTCACACTCTGACGTCACAGCCTATTTCTGGAGTGAGATGCTGTCGACTCTGACCTCCTCCTGCATTCTGGAAACAAAACTGATGTGTGGAACTTGTTCTAATATAGAAGCTTTCAAACATGTATTCACTGTGAGAACAGTGGAGTGTATTATTATACACTGAAGCAGTATAAAACAATGCAGGATATAAGTTTAACACTTTAACTTACTATATTGCCCCAGTTAAAAAAATTAAATTATACACACACACACACACACACACACACACACACATATAAATGATTAATAGTACTTCTAAAAAATTTTAAAATACTGTCCAGTCATGAGATACTTCAGTTATATTGGTAGAGTAATAAAATGCTTCCGTTCTGCGTAGAACAAGGCACTTTTGGGGGCTGAATAGTAGGCTGGAATGAATAGTAGACTATTTAAAAAAAAAAACTATATATACACTCACCTAAAGGATTATTAGGAACATCATACTAATACTGTGTTTGACCCCCTTTCGCCTTCAGAACTGCCTTAATTCTACGTGGCATTGATTCAACAAGGTGCTGAAAGCATTCTTTAGAAATGTTGGCCCATATTGATAGGATAGCATCTTGCAGTTGATGGAGATTTGTGGGATGCACATCCAGGGCACAAAGCTCCCGTTCCACCGCATCCCAAAGATGCTCTATTGGGTTGAGATCTGGTGACTGTGGGGGCCATTTTAGTACAGTGAACTCATTGTCATGTTCAAGAAACCAATTTGAAATGATTTGAGCTTTGTGACATGGTGCATTATCCTGCTGGAAGTAGCCATTAGAGAATGGGTACATGGTGGTCATAAAGGGATGGACATGGTCAGAAACAATGCTCAGGTAGGCCGTGACATTGAAACGATGCCCAATTGGCACTAATGGGCCTAAAGTGTGCCAAGAAAACATCCCCTACACCATTACACCACCACCACCAGCCTGCACAGTGGTAACAAGGCATGATGGATCCATGTTCCCAATGTTTACACCAAATTCTGACTCAACAGAAATCGAGACTCATCAGACTAAGCAACATTTTCCAGTCTTCAACTGTCCAATTTTGGTGAGCTTGTGCAAATTGTAGCCTCTTTTTCCTATTTGTAGTGGAGATGAGTGGTACCCGGTGGGGTCTTCTGCTGTTGTAGCCCATCCGCCTCAAGGTTGTTCGTGTTGTGGCTTCACAAATGCTTTGCTGCATACCTCGGTTGTAACGAGTGGTTATTTCAGTCAAAGTTGCTCTTCTATCAGCTTGAATCAGTCGGCCCATTCTCCTCTGACCTCTAGCATCAACAAGGCATTTTCGCCCACAGGACTGCCGCATGCTGGATGTTTTTCCCTTTTCACAGCATTCTTTGTAAACCCTAGAAATGGTTGTGCGTGAAAATCCCAGTAACTGAGCAGATTGTGAAATACTCAGACCGGCCCGTCTGGCACTAACAACCATGCCACGCTCAAAATTGCTTAAATCACCTTTCTTTCCCATTCTGACATTCAGTTTGGAGTTCAGGAGATTGTCTTGACCAGGACCACACCCCTAAATGCATTGAAGCAACTGCCATGTGATTGGTTGATTAGATAATTGCATTAATGAGAAATTGAACAGGTGTTCCTAATAATCCTTTAGGTGTGTGTGTGTGTGTATGTATATATTATATATATAATTTTTTGTTTTTTTGTTTTTTTCTCGAAGTGAACATTTGCTTTGGACGTCTGCTGGATGTCAATGTAAGCTGAAGACTATATCAGCCAGTGCAATGCACACAATTTTACTGTGAGATATACAAAAATATCCTACAGATATAATCAACTTAAGGGAAGAAGGGTTTTAAAATCTTTACAAAGTTGTTACTTTTCAGTTAGCTATGAACTTTGGCATGAGCTGCCTAGTGATTATTTGATGAAAGATGAACATATTTATGCTTGTAACTCCATTAGTTATTAAAAAGGGAAGACATCCAGTTGGGTGTTTTGCCGCACCGCAGCGTTGAAAAAGTGTAAGTACATTCATTACTTTCTGCCCAGTTCTGTCACAGACCCACACTAGTTGAAGGGCGCCACCATGAGCATCACTGTCTAACAACAGACTGATTATGCACTCATAAAAAACGAAGCATTGGTCCTTTAAAAAAATAAAAAAAGCAATAGTAGCAGTCTCTTGATGAAACAAATGCAGTGGCTTTAAAAGGGATGTTACTGTAAAATATGAGAACATTGTACTCCCCTTTAGTCAGAAGGAGCGACATGACACAGTACAACCATACTCCCTTCAGAAAGAGGAGTTTCAAGCTCTCCATTTATTTTGTGTAAGCCCCTGGGTATTATGCAAAACCACTATCTCTGGAATTTGTGGAATTTTGGGAGAGGCTTGTAAACAGCCAGTCATTATCGTCATTTGTCTCCCGTAGGCTTCAGACCACTAGGCCTACTACTCAAGATCTAGGCCTTCCACACACAAAATCTATGATTTATGTCATATTTTTTCCTTCTGAATGTGATTACATGAATCTGCTTAAGTTGTGATATAATGGATACTGTTTCCGGGACCAAGCCTCTACTCATTTCAATTGAGAATACCATCTTAACAGCCATTTAAGAGCATGGTTTATTCACATCACACATTTAAGCTAAGCTTCCAAAGTCACCATGAAATCTAAATGAACAATTCTTGTTTTATGTACTGTTGCAATATTCATTATAAATGATTTATCATAAACATCCTAACTTTATTTTATTTTATTTTTATTCATGGGCCCTTGTAATCTTTAATTATAATTCTAATCTCTTTTCTAATTATGTGTTTTTAGCGTGGGGCAGGACAACCTCTCACATGAGATCACAGCAACAGACGCTGTTTTATGTTTCGGCTGGTCAATGCCCAATCTCCATACCATGTCATCACACAAAAGTTATTTGTGTCTCACAAAGAGAAACACACAGACTGCAAATATATACATTAACAACCAACCAAACTAAAACACATATACTTTCCGTGAGTGTTGCTCTCTTGCTGATATACCTAATGTTTTTGGAGTTAATTTCTTAAAATGCAGTTTATCATTGTGCAAAAGCACAAGCTTTTTTTGTCAGGTTATGTTGTAATGCTAAACTGTAGAATTATGTATATATGACCCGCCTGGACCGGATGTGAGATCCACCAGTCTGAGAGATTCCCATATCAAAATAATTTTTTGTTTTGTTTCCATCACCCTGTTTTTATGCACATTTTGAAGTAGCGCATCAGAAATGAGTGATGGAAACGCCAAATTTTCAGGGGAAAAAATTCCTTAATTCGCAAAAGTTTTTACGCTTCCTTGAGGTGGTTTTTGTCTAATGGAAGATGGAAACTCATTTGCCAAATAAATTCTGACGTAGCGAACATTAAACCCACACGACTAGCTGTTTCCGCTGATGCTCTAACAACTTGATGGAAACGCACCTAATGTGCTTTTTTCTTTTCTTTTTTTTTTTCCAAACTTTGAAAAGATTCACTTTACATTTGGATAGAAACCCAGCTAATGAATGAATATTTTGTTTTTCCGTGGGTGCTTGATCACAGTAATAGTAAACCATAATGATCCAATCAATTCCCAATGGACAAAATCAAGTCCCGTCCTACTTTTCTTTTTTTTTCTTTTTTTTTTTTTTCTTGCTCGAAGTGGTTTCACTCGGTTATGCAGTGCTGGGTAGATTACTTACAAATTGTAGTCCGTTACTGACTACATATTATAGTTAGTAATGTAATCCATAACATTACACATTTTAGGTAATCTAATCCGACTACTTTTAGATTTGACCTAAACCATTTATCACACTGATTTGAATAGTATAATCTTGTACCATATTGATATAAAATACAAAGAGAAAGAAAATATATATGCCATTATTTATCAACAACATAAAGTGCATTAAACATTAAGTCAGGGTTTCGTAGACTGGGGTTTGTGAAAGAATCGTGTTTGTGAGTTCAGTGAAAAGCTAATAATTAAATTATAAAATTGTTACACTAAAATAAATCATTTTAAAATACAAATAATCAAAATAACATGCTACCTAACCTTACTAAAAAGATGGCATGTGCCCATTACCTGACTTGCAAATGTATTGTTAGATTATTGACTTTATTATTAACTTATTACCTTAAAATCTCAGAGGGTACTACAAGTAAATACGTCAAAAAAGTTTGTGAATACTTGCATGAAAACGGCAGATTATGTGCATTTGTTCATTTTAATGCATTTGAAAGGCACGAGCCTTCCAAAGACAAAGGTCCAATACATGATTAAATGACTCACTGAGTGATAATTCAGTTATTGAGTGATTAATCAATAGTGTTTATCAGTAGTTGATGGTAGATGCTATGTTGAAATGTTGGATTTGGCACTTTTTTTTCTCTCTCTATATAGTGTTGTCAGCTAGTAAATACAGTTTTGTCCTGCTAGCATGTGTGGAAGTATTTAAAACAAGTGTGTTACAACTAGCCTCATAAGAGGTTGTGCCCCACTCACCAGAGAAAAATGTTAGGATCATGAATTTTCAGTAGTGAGTGTATATATATTTGTCAGGATAAATCAGGCTCAGACAGATTAGCGAACCCAAACAGTAGTTTAAGGCACAGATGAAGTAATGGGACAATGCAGGTGAGTAAATGGCAGATAAAGAGTTACTAGAGTGATACCTGGTGCACTCAAAAAAAAAAAAAAAAAAAAAAAGAAAGAAAAGCTTGTTGGTCTAACTTAATAAAATTGACACCTATTTCCACACAGTTGAACTGATTTATTTGAACTTAAACTGGGTTAATTGCACAGAGTAAAATTCATCCAAAGTAAATGAGATCACACCAGTTTCATTTGACTTATTCTGTAAATGTTTCCGGAACATTTTTTTTTTGGTTACCATTTGTGGTGAAGAGTTGAGCTTGTGGTTAGGTTGTGAGTAGCTGTCGTGCACACATACATGTTCATGATTGAGTGATTGAGAGGGGTAGAACCGATGACCATATGTAGACTGTTAAAATGATGTGCTGACCCTCAAACTAAATAATTTTTTTATTTCTATAAAAACTAATAGCCAACACAACACTCATTCACAGGCCGTGTGTAAGATTTGTAGCATGCAAGTAATGATCAAGTAAAAATCTTCTCATCACTGGCATTAGCTCATTGAGCACATCATAGACTTCTGTCACGTAGCCACCCACAGCCTAACCACAAGGTCTACACTTCACGATAATGGTGACCTCAAATGACAAACTTTTAAATGTAAAATATAACTGAACATAAAACGTTAACTGGTCTTTCCCTTTACTAAAAAAACACATAAAACAGCACTTAATTTCAACGTTTACTCTCCTGATCCATTCCAATGCAAAGCGTGCTGGGAACTAGAAATCCACTGCCCAGTTTCATTTACATTTATGCATTTGGCAGACGCTTTTATCCAAAGCGACTAACATTGCATTCAAGGTACACGTTTTTACATTTTGTCAGTTCTTGCTTTCCCTGGGAATCGAACCCATGACCTTGGCGTTGCTAGCGCCACGCTCTTATTGTTTGAGCTACAGGAAAGCAGTTTCAGTCAATGCAGCAGAAATTAATCATGTAGTCCCAACACAAATGATTTAACTTAATATTTTACTAATTTTATTTCATTTAACAATACAATTGAATGTAAATTATAATTAAGTAAAAAAAAAAACCTATGGGGTTCCCTTTGTGCCAAAAATAAGTTGACTGATTTGTGCTTTGTACTATGTCATCCTCACTGTCGTCTTGCTATGTCGTCCTTGCTGTCATCTTGCTATGTCGTCTTCAATACCTCCCCTAATGTTATTATTAGGAACACCATACTAATACGGTGTTTGACCCCCTTTCGCCTTCAGAACTGCCTTAATTCTACATGGCATTGATTCAACAAGGTGCTGAAAGCATTCTTTAGAAATGTTGGCCCACATTGATAGGATAGCATCTTGCAGTTGATGGAGATTTGTGGGATGCACATCCAGGGCACGAAGCTCCCGTTCCACCACATCCCAAAGATGCTCTATTGGGTTGAGATCTGGTGACTGTGGGGGCCATTTTAGTACAGTGAACTCATTGTCATGTTCAAGAAACCAATTTGAAATGATTCAAGCTTTGTGACATGGTGCATTATCCTGCTGGAAGTAGCCATCAGAGAATGGGTACATGGTGGTCATAAAGGGATGGACATGGTCAGAAACAATGCTCAGGTAGGCCGTGGCATTTAAACGATGCCCAATTGGCACTAAGGGGCCTAAAGTGTGCCAAGAAAACATCCCCCACACCATTACACCACCACCAGCAGCCTGCACAGTGGTAACAAGGCATGATAGATCCATGTTCTCATTCTGTTTACGCCAAATTCTGACTCTACCATCTGAATGTCTCAACAGAAATCGAGACTCATCAGACCAGGCAACATTTTTCCAGTCTTCAATTGTCCAATTTTGGTGAGCTCGTGCAAATTGTAGCCTCTTTTTCCTATTTGTAGTGGAGATGAGTGGTACCCGGTGGGGTCTTCTGCTGTTGTAGCCCATCCGCCTCAAGGTTGTTCGTGTTGTGGCTTCACAAATGCTTTGCTGCATACCTCGGTTGTAACAAGTGGTTATTTCAGTCAAAGTTGCTCTTCTATCAGCTTGAATCAGTCGGCCCATTCTCCTCTGACCTCTAGCATCAACAAGGCATTTTCGCCCACAGGACTGCCGCATACTGGATGTTTTTCCCTTTTCACAGCATTCTTTGTAAACCCTAGAAATGGTTGTGCATGAAAATCCCAGTAACTGAGTAGATTGTGAAATACTCAGACCAGCCCGTCTGGCACCAACAACCATGCCACGCTCAAAATTGCTTAAATCACCTTTCTCTCCCATTCTGACATTCAGTTTGGAGTTCAGGAGATTGTCTTGACCAGGACCACACCCCTAAATGCATTGAAGCAACTGCCATGTGATTGGTTGATTAGATAATTGCATTAATGAGAAATTGAACAGGTGTTCCTAATAATCCTTTAAGTGAGTGTATAGTACAAAGCACAAATCAGTCAACTTATTTTTGGCACAAAGGGAACCCCATAATAAACTAAATATTTTTGAGGTTTCAACTTACTTTATTTAAATGAACTGAACTAGAATAATTTTTTTGAGTGTGGATAATTTGTGGTTTCTTCACTGGTAGTGAGTGGTGGTGATGGCTGAAGAATCTGGATGGAGCACACACCTCGGTGAGTTTATAGGTTAACACTTTTCCACAATAGTGGCACAAAGGAGTTCACAGGAGAGATGGAGATATTCAGGATTCACAAGCTTCACCAACAAGGTACGTAGAGTAGGTAAGGAGTCTGTTTTCACATTCAAGGCCAGACAATGAGCGACTGAGAGGTGTGTGATTTTTGTTATATTGGTGATGAGGAACAGGTGCCTATGATTAGAACTGATTAGAACAGGTGCCAGTGAGCGCAGTGTGGGCGTGACAGTGCAGCCAGGTGTGTCTGTGACAATATTAGCACCATTTGTTGTTTGCTTCTGGGATAAGAGAGTGCTTGGGCCTGAAAATAGTGATGTGTGACGTCACACTTAAGAGGATATTGAAATATGTGGGATCCCTCCAGTAGGAATGGCCATTGTGGCTACATGCTTTTAATGGGGAGTTGGGGCTTTTACCACAATATTTACCCAAAAAGAAACTCATAAACATAAGGTCAAACACAAAACAAAAAGTAAGCGGTTGATGGGTTTTAGAAGTATGATCTGTATATTGTGTATATACACTGATCAGGCAAAACATTATTATTAAACAAAACACACCTAATATTGTGTTGGTCCCCCTTTTGCTGCCAAAACAGCCCTGCCCTGTTGAGGCATGGACTCCACTATCCCTGAAGGTGTGCTGTGGTATCTGGCACCAAGATGTTAGCAGCAGATCCTTTAAGTCCTATAAGTTGCGAGGTGGAGCCTCCATGAATCGGACTTGTTTGTTCAACACATCCCACAGATGCTCGATTGGACTCGTTGTGCTCCTTAAACCATCCCTGAAACATTTTTGCTTTGTGTCAGGGCGCATTATCCAGCTGAAAGATGCCATAGTTGGTACATGTCAAAGTAACATCCACATGGATGGGAGCACCCAAGGTTTCCCAGCAGAACATTGCCCAAAGCATCACACTGCCTCCGCCGGCTTGCCTTCTTCCCATAGTGCATCCTGGTGCCATGTGTTCCCCAGGTAAGCGACACACACGCAACTGGCTATCCACGTGATGTTCAAGAAAATCCATTAGACCAGGCCACCTTCTTCCATTGTTCCGTGGTGCAGTTCTGATGCTCACATGCCCACTGTTGGTGCTTTCGGCGGTGGACAGGGGTCAACATGGGCACTCTGACTGGCCTGCGGCTATGCATCCCCAAACGCAACAATGCACTGTGTATTCTGACACCTTTCTATCAGAACCAGCATTAACTTCTTGATCAATTTGAGCTCTGTAGCTCGTCTGTTTGATCAGACCACACTGGCCAAGCCTCGTTCCCCATGTGCATCAATGAGTCTGTCGCCGGTTCACCACTGTTCCTTCCTTGGACTACTTTTGATAGATACTATTATGCTATAAAGTCAGAATTGCAGTATAGCTACTCCCAATTGCGAGAAATAAAGTCAGAACTGCGAGAGATAAACTTGCAATTCTGACTCCGTTTCTCTCAATTGGAGCTATACTGCAATTTTTTTTATAACTCGCAATTGCTAATATCTCGCAATTGCAAGTTTACTATAGCAAATCTGACCTTTTCTCTCAGAATTGTGAGTAAAAAAAGTTTTGTAAGCAATTATTTTTTTTAATTATGTGGAGGAAACAAGCTTCCATATGAAACGACGCATTACGGCACATGAATTTTAAAAAATGTGCCCGGATAAACCATTTATAATAAATAATGCAATATTCCATATAAAAAAAAAAAAAAAAAAAAAAGTCAATTTGTATTTCATGGTAACTTTAAGAACAGATTCTAAATGTCTGTTTAACCCCTGACAGGCAACGTTTTGGACACACTACATATGTGCAAACGCCCTCCATAGCCTACATCTTCCATACGTCACTGTGACGGTTACACGAAGCAACCACTGAAAAATGACGATTGAACCATACATTTTTCCTATAGAAAAAAGTCTTTTAAAAGTCGATCCCTTGACTGCCTCAGCCTCTTATAGGTCAGAGCAGAGGTCTATTGTTCTGGTAACTCCTATTACTAACCTGCAGAAAGATACTTGCAATGATGACTCCGTGAGCTGGGGAGGAGTCTAGCTCCGCTACACAGGCGCGCGTTCGAACATCACAAAATATTTACATGGACGTGTGTGATGTCCACAACTAGGACTACGGGCAGCGCACAGTTGAAGAAATAGCTTTTTAAAAACTTGAATAAGAAGAAATTAGACTTTTGACAGATATTAGAAATCACCATCTCATTCTATAGACATTTTTACCATACTTTCGTCGAGCGATTGCTTCTAATTTCCCTCAGGGATTCGTTAAAACTGGATTTTTTTCTCTCGTGTTGAGCAGTGACGAGCTGGTAAGACTTTCACGCGCTGTGCAGTTAAAAAAAAAAAGTTTATGTAAATATTACTTCTGTTAACGTAATATTTCTTGCATGGCTTCCACACGGTTCTTTGTAAATGCTTATTTTTTGCAAGTGTGATTTGTTGTTCTGTTACATGATGTTGTGATTTTATAATATCACGTGCCGTTTATATACACGCAGCCTTGAATGCATATATATATATATATATATATATATATATATATATATATATATATATATATATATATATATATATAAATAATTTGTTGTATGCTCTTTCTTTGTTTAACATTTACAAGAATGCAGTCTTGATTAAGTCGGCAGCTGGAGCACGTGACCATCTATATCACATTACCGCTCCTTGAGAGTTGTTTTGCAGACCACGTTGTAAATCACCTAACGTTACTCCGAAGAAGTTTTACTGTGCTATAGGATTAGTTCGCCTATGTTAATGGAGAGAACGCTTTCCTGCGAACACCAAATAATTCAGTAAACCCCCACGGATGGGTTAAATGGGGGAGGGGGTGCTGTGTCTTGGTGTCAGAATTGTTAAGAGAATATGGGGCGACGACTCAATATTTATCCTGTGGAGGAATGTTTTAGTGACGCATCTGTGCAATAATTACTTTACTGTGGTCTTGTACACAAATGAATTTAGTTTAATGTTCAGAGACCACCTGAAGACTGAGCAATATTGCTTATCAGACCGTGTATTTGGGTTAAGTGGGTTTTGAGATTGGCGTTACCATGTGTTTTGGAGTTACAGCTGAAACAAACTTAGCCTATGTCTATAAGCCACTTACCAAATGTCATCCGAAATGCCACACCCTACAGGCATGTTTCTTTGGGCTCCTCATACTACCGTTTTTAGGTGGTCCTCCAAAAATAGAGCCCTTTTGCCATTCTTTTGTGCAGGTCATTTTCAGCTCCAGAGTGTCTTAAAGGCTCCATGTAGTTGAGTTTTTTTTTTTTTTTTTCTTCTTCTTCTTCTTCTTCTTCTTCTTCTTCTTCTTCTTCTTCCTGTGGACACCTATTGTTTAATCGTAATACAAAAGAAAACACTTATCCAACAAACGGTCAACTGCCAGAATTCATACTTTAAGTGATTTGTTAAATGGTCAAATTAAAAACTTAATTTACCCGTTTCAAGTAAAGCGAGGGAAGTGAGACGACTTTAGTCAGATTTTTAAAGCTTCCCACAAGAACTGAAGTATGTGTGTGAAATTTTGCAGGCATTCAAGACAGCCCAGTGTCTCACACTTGCTTGCTTTTTTCCCTCAGACAAGATGGAACTTTGTGTTGCTGCAGTGTTTTTGTCCTACTTCGCTCCAGCTCTGGGTGAGTGCTGTTGCTTTTGTTCTTTATTTTCTTTCTTTCTTTCTTTCTTTCTTTTTTTTTGAATGGGCTTACAGACACCTTCTCTACTTTACTAGTGTTTTTATATAAACTAGAACTCTTCCTAAAAACACTGTTGAAGAATGTAATTAGAACAATATATTAAAAGTATGTATTATTGTCCTGCACGGACTTTCCTTTAGAGATTAACAGTATGTGTGTATGTTATGCAGGATCAGCTTTTGGCAGGGAAATGCCAGGTAAGTGTGTAGACTAGAGGGTTAGTGATGCACTGCGATATGAGTGATAAACAAAGTTGAACTTCAAGTTTTTCTGTGCTTCTGTTTGACGCTGATTTGTATCAAGGCCTTTTCTGTTTATTTTTGTTTAATAAAACCTGACTGCAGCAGTTGCACTTGTCTGTTTTTCTGCTGCTGGAGCAGTTTGTGCAGTTTTGGCTTTACACATTTTTGGCACGTTTCTCAAACGGTTCCGCCGTGTCTTGTTTCTGCTTATTACACCTTTCCCCGAAGGGTTTTTCTGAAAAGCTCATGAAGTAACACTACTCTCGTACCACAAGGCTTCAGACTTTTTCACGTGTGCCAAATGCGGTTCATGTCTTACCTAACCTTGGGTATGTGCCGTCCTGCTACTCCATCCAGTTTCAACAAGATGAGACTTCTTAAGATTGATTGACCTTGGACAATTTGAAGTATTGCTGGTGGAATGTTTTCCAACAGAGATCTGTCCACTTTTAAAAGATCCAGGACTGTGAATCAGGCTAATCCTTTGGATTTATGGGAGAATTGCTGCATTCTCAGACTCTGACACTTATTTTGTGCTGCTGCTAAAACAAACATTTGAATACAGCACTATTTAAGCCAGACTGGCCAGTGTGCACTCATGTAAATACAGCACACATAATCATGCATGCAATAGTTTTTGTACAAAGCTTTGCATCAATGCTTTGTCCATTGTTTTTGAAAGGGGTGGAGTGAGAGTGAGAGTGAGAGATCATTATGGATAACCAAAGTCTTAGTCAGACCATTCATAATGTTTAATGGGAGATTTGGAGCGATGCCTTCAACATTTTTGTTTACAGAGAGCAGCTTCTCTGAAAAGACCCTTTAAAAACATCTAACTAAAATTACAACATAATCCTAAAGTAATAAATAATACTAATAAAAAGTCTTTGAGAAGAACTTAATAAATGTGTCAAAATATTAGAGAATTAATGTTTGTTTAGGGAACTTTTGGAGAGCTTTTTTTTTTTCCCATTTTATTGAAGTGTAGGGTATAGCGATTTAAAAAAAAAAAAATGATTTTATTATGATTTCTTCAGAGATTAGTGCTTAAAATAGCCTTCCTGTTTAATAAGTCTCATAGTTAAACTTTTTTTAAACATATTTTTTAATCTGGCATAATGAAATGGGTGATTCGGGTAGGCTGTCACAGTGTGAGCCTTTCTCTTGTCTTCCATGCTTGTTCACATGCTTTTTGAAGATATTGCCATATTTTAACTGTTTTTTTTTTTATTTGTTTTTATGGCTGTATGTGTATGTGTACAAACATCTTTACTGTTGAAATGTAGTGTGCAACCATAGTGTAAACACTGCATTCAGAGCTGGGTAGATTACTTACAAATTGTAATCGGTTACTGATTACAAATTACATGACTAGATAAATTGTAGTTAGTAGTAACATAATTCATTACATTACATATTTAAGGTAATAGTATTTGATTACTTTTGGATTACTTTTAGATTACTTTTGACCTAACTTGTTTATCACATTGATTTGAGTAGAATAATCTTGTACCATATTGATATAAAATATCGAAAAATATTTCAACACTAAGTGCATTAAATATTACATTTACGTCAGGGTTTCCCCATAATTTTAAAAACAATAAAAATAAAACACTGCTAAAAATATATTTTTTAAATGTTTTGTTTGCCTGCATGTCATGTGACCATAAACTGACATCAGAGAGCCGTGATTTAAAAAAATCATTATTTATTTATTTATTTATTATTATTATTATTATTATTATTATTATTATTATTATTATTATTGACCTACCTTAAACATTTTAATCTCAGGGGTGCTTCAAGTAAATTGTATTGGGTCAAATAAATTTCAGCTGACAAAAGTTGGGGAATCCCTGCATTGCATGTAAATATGAATTTGTACTTTTTAATGTTTAAAAGACAAAAGCCTTCCAAAGACATTAATGCTTTTCTGCAATGTTGAGAAAACGCTTGTTAAAAGTAAAATTATTTGTATAAATCCAGTAATCAATTCTGTGGGTCTCGGTTTTCAGTGATAGTCACATGGCTGTGTGATACAAACCTGGAAGTCCTTCTGAACATATATACAAGCAGTTTAAAAATGTAAAGGATAGAGTAGTAGGGAGAATCAATGAATTACGAATATTTGACTGCCATTGTGAGAATAACATGTATGTAGTCAATAAAAAAGTAACTGTAGTCTAAATACGAGTATTTTAAATTGAAATATAATCTTAATTTTTAGAGTCTGATTACGTAATCCAGATGACATGTAATCAGTTACTGCCCAGCTCTGACTGTAGTGCCCTGGAATGTTTAGCTGCCAGTTTTATATTAAGCAATTTTAGAATCACTAAGTCCTAAATTAATTCAAATTGCACTAAATAGATTATTTTCCTTTGAAAGCACTAAGAATAAGAACATAATCTAAATGTTTTGTTTGTAATAGGCATAAACAGTTTGACTGGCATAAACAACATTTTTGCTTGGTTAGATTTAATTGAAATTTATTCTCTCCCACAGCTTCCAAAATGGATGAAGTTCACGGTAAGCATTTTATAGTCTACAATCAATTTTACATTTAACTGAACGTCTTATTGGCTTATTAACATTGTTTTTAGCCAGGCTGGTCCAGGTTTAAATATAGTGTGCCTTGAAACAGTGTGTGTTTGACACTATAAGCTTTTAGTTCACAGTTGGTGTGCAAAAATTATGGAGTCACCAGTCAGAAAGCTTTTATCCTCTTACAGTAAATTCCATACAGTATCAATTTGTCCATAGCATTCTGATATTTGGGAAATGGCTTGCAGATACGTAGAGAATATTATAAATTAGATTTCACTTAATGTTTTGGCACTAGAATGCTGTCATTATCTTAAATTATCCTAATATTTTACATTTTGATTGCTACAGTATCTGATTTTTTTTTTTCTACATCTTCACAGAGTTTTGACTCTAGACATTTTCATTTTTTTCTCCCACCAGAGTACGACAAGCCATTTCATTATGGTGAGTATAGATGGACTTTAGCTGCTTAGCCAGTGTACATACTTATATGGATTAAGGAAATCTCTTGGATGACTTCATAAAGCTGATAGGGAAAAATGCTAGTACTCATTGATGCATTTTTGTTTATCAATGTATTCTGAATGTAGTCATTTTATTATGGGAATTACTGATGTTTCCCATAGTGTACCGAGTACTGTTGTATTAGCAAGGGCTTTTGGGGCCAAAGTGCATCACCCTGCTCAGGAAACATCTGGGAAGTTAGAGATATTTGCGTTTCCCCTTCTGTTTTTCCTAAGTAAATGGAAAATACTCACCCCGGGACTAATCTTCTGTAACGCACATCAATCAGAATCTGATATCTACCCCAGAATTTCCTTTTCATTGGATCAGTTCATTGTCCATACTTGGATTTATAAATGATCTGTCCCATTTTTATAATTAAAAGAACAAGGAAGAGCCCTTCTTCAAAAGCAAGCACTAAGCAAGCACTAAGTACACTACATGGCAGTTTATAAAAAGTGGTTCCAGACTGTCTCAGGAAAGTCATTCTTCAGTTTTTTTTTTTCATTTTGCTCAGGAGATTTTATTGTTCGTGCACATTGTGTTTGCCTTAACACTGGTAAGCAGGCCCAAACGGAATCTGCAGATCTTTTTTCACATTTTCTGTGCTTATTTTAGGGGAAATTGTTGAATTTGGTTTCTGTTTTTTATTTAAAATGTATTGTATGAAACTAAGTGTTAGGCATTTATTGGTAGTTGTAAGCTTAAACAGGAATCCAAAATATTAGTAAACAGAGGGGTGGGGGTTCATAGAACTTTGTGAATGGTCTGTTCCAATTCTACAGATGTTCTGCAGGCACAGATTCCGTGTGCGCCTGCTACAAAAGGGCTGATTTCTGTGTGCATCTTAACTTGTGTATTGTTTTGCCATAGTGCAACCTTTATGTATTTTAATCTCACGTGGAATGTTTCTAATTGAATTCATGTATAATTCATATTTTCAAAATGTAAACATGCATCATTTGTGCATTTGTACATGGTCTTCTGAATCCTCCTTCCAGATTATGAATCTCTGAGGATCGGTGGTATGATCTTTGCTGTGATACTCTTCTTGATGGGAATCTTCCTCATTGTCAGTGAGTGCCAAATTATCTGCGTACTGGTCTGAGAACGAGTTATGTTTTAATAAATGTCATGTGAAGCATGGGGTTGGTGCAAATTTATTGCATTTCTTACAGAAACATTACATATAGCATGGCATCAAATAGATACTTCATACATATTATAGATAAAGAAACCTTTCTGTATATTTTTGTTTTATTAGTCTAAAAAAAAAAAGTCTATCCGCGCACACAGGTAAACAAATATCGGTTACTGAGGGTAGACTGGTTGCAGCCCAGCATGTCTTTCATAACCTCTAAGTTTAAACCTCTCTATGATACCCAACACCGCACCATTACTTATGGTGTTCCTTCAGTGCAGGGACAACCCAGTCTAACCCCTGACTCTCTTACTCTGAAACCCCCACCAGCCCACATAAATTACTAAGGAGAAGCCGACTGTTATACAGACCTTATGAGCTGTTTATAAGGACATTTAATCTGGTTGTGTACCTATCTGAAATTTCTCTGTGTTACAGCAGCATGTTACAAGAAAATGCTATGTGCAACTTGTTATAATAAACCACCATTGGTTCGGCTCTGACTACTGGTTTGTTTCCTATAGGTCGGAAATGCCGCTGCAAAGGGAAGAAGTCAAAGTAAGTGGCAAAGAAAGCAAATTAAGCTTATTCTACCAGAATGTTCAGGCTAGCTAAAGTCACGGTCACATTGTTCGGACAATTTTTGGGGAAGAAAATAGGAATCCACACAGTTGGAAATTTCGTGAAAGATTTACCCAAGCAATTTTATCTATGGATCTGGGGTGCGTTCCCGTACAGTGACGCTGCTTTACCATGGTGTGATGCATCATTGAAGAAATCAACTAGATAGTCACGACTGTTTCTCAACTGTATTGTCTCAAATTTGTCATTCAACAGCATTGGTTAATGATCTCACGCAGGTGGTGAAGCATAGCTTATTTTAACTAATCCGCTTGAGATCGAATTAATGCCAGATTTTTGCTTTAATTTATGGACATGGTATCTGAGGACTAATTCTCATTTTTCTCAGTTATTTTTCTTAATTTCCAGATTCAGTCATGGGGTATGTTTACATGACAACAATGTACTAAAAACAGACGACAACGTTGGCGATCCCAGTTCACACGGATCTGCGAAAATGACTAAAAAGGCTATATTGTTCAGGCCAGGCCAGTACTGTAGTCGGAGATGTCACTGTCAAGAAACACCCCACGAACATGTGATGCGCGTGCACATGATGATGTCACTGTTTTCACAAAATCATGTTTTTGTTGTTAACATGGAGTCGGTGAAGGCATCGCTTTCAAAACCTTGCACTCTGAAACCCGTTTTCAAAAGCTTGCGTTTTCAGGCCTCCGAAGCACTGTTATCATATAAATGAACAGGCAAAATACATAACGTTTTCAGTTGAAAAGTGTTGTGTAAACACACCCATAGTCCCTTTCTTACATACCAGAGCACGTACGCACATGCGCACTCTTCAAAAACGGCGCTTTGACAAACTAAAATTACATGTATATATGTATATATTCAAAATAAAAGATACAGATTGTACTGAATGTCATCTGGCTTATTTTGCTCAAGATCAGAATTTAAGTCCACACACACACACAGGTCGAGAGCTGTCGTTCCAACCGCACAACTTTGCGACGCTGTTTGTGAATGTTCGCTGGAACTATGGCTTCAGGAAACACAGACTCCTTGAACTATGTTAATAACGACAGAACTTGGCTAACGATGCTTTTAGGAAATGCACCCCTGGCTGGTCGTGCTGATTTGTCCCGTTGACCAACAGAAAGCTAACTGCTTTGACGCCGATTTCTGTGTGAGCTGTGCTTCATACATTACTTCACTATTGAAGACAATGGACCACACCTTTAAAGTCAGCATGAAACAGAAGTTGTAATAGTCTTCTCCTCCCTATTGTGACACATCAGAATGAAACGAATGAGAAAAAATGTAGGGGAGTACTTGATTTTGTCCAACAGGAATTGATTGGATGGTTGTGGTTTGCTATTACTCTGCTGTCATGCGAGCAGGGTTGCAAAGCGACTGGAAATTTCTGGTAAATTTCCAAAAAAAAATCTGGAACGTTTCCAAAAATTCTGGAAGTTTCTGGAAATTTTGCAACCCTATATATGAGTGACAGGTTGTCTGGTCAATTAAACACGTCATCAGAGAAGAGAGATGTCATTGCAGAAAGGAGGGGGAAATTATTTTGATGTAGAGGGCACAAATTCATTTATATTGAATATTGCAATATTCCATAAAACCAAGAATTGATCATTTTGTTTTCATGCTGACTTAAATAACGGTTCCAATAACGGGCTGCGTTTCTCAAAACCTAAGTAGATCATAGAACCATTTGCGATCAACTTGGCTCACAATGCTTTTGAGAAATGCAGCCCAGATCAATAATTAGACGTTTCAGTATAATCTCCATTTATTTCTCTTGCTATTCAGAAAAGATATTTTAACTGGTCGCTCTTGTTGTCTTTTTAATCTGCTTCACAGGCCAGTGGGACTTGACACAGAGGCAGCCAGAGGTGAGAATGTTTGATTTTGATTTTGATTCATGACACTTAAAAAGAAACGGATATTCACTGTATTTTTATTGCAGGTGCAAAATAAAGTAAACCGAGGGAACAGAAACAGGTGACACTGCCTCTTTTGGACTTGTTGTGACATTATATATCCTGCATAAATGTTTAAGACTATATCATTGCTGTCCTTTGGTTCCTTTTGACAGAAAGCATGGCTTCTTAAGAAGAATCTTCATCAAAACTGTGGCCATTTGGAAGAAGAAATTTAGTTCTAGTGTTCACCACAATTTGTATATGGCAATGTTTCTTTGTCTCTTGGATACTATGAGTGCTCCTTTTTAAAAATCGAAAAGTAAACAAAAAAAATGTTTTAACAAAACTGTTGATATTCAGCTAGAACTACTTTGCCATAGTTTAATTCAGCAGCTGATATCTGTGAGATTTGTGCCAATTTTGTGTCATGTGCATTTCAGTTCTGGTAAAGTTTATGAAATGTGTAGTATAGTAGGCCTATGTGTACTTGCTCAGTAGCTAAAGGTAATAGTAGGCATTTTATACATTTTGTAAATTGTCCTTCCAGTTTTGTCACTTTGCAGAATTAACAATAAAGCTGTAGTTGAAAATAAAGTGATTTCTATGGAATTTCTGTTTAAGTGTCATCGAGAAAATGACGCAACAGTTATGCAAGATTTGTTCTTGGCTTCTGCCCTGGTCTGTCTCTCGTGTTCAGTGCGTTATAAATAGTTGACCCTGTTATTAGTAGAACCAGTTTGATCTTGCAGCTTTTTCGATGATTTTGGTATTTAGTTGCTGTGGGTCTCTGGAATATTTCATTGTAATTGGTCAGCGTGCGGCCAGATATTTACCTATAATGAATGTTGCCCATAACAACACAACTGCGTGTCATATTGATTCGCGCTTTTTTCTTTCAAATCACCACGAGTTGGCGCCATCTTGCGATTCAAAGGGATTACTACAACACATGCTAATAGAAATGGCATGGGACGGGAGGACTCCCAAATTAAAGAGAATTTCAGCTTGAAGAAGAACAAGGAAAAGATGCATACGGGAACACTTAAAACGTAAATTGATAGGGAAATCTATAAAGTAAAATTGATTGCAGATTTATAATGATAAATTAATATTGTATTCCTGCAATGTTGGCCGATTATTATTTTTACCCAATCACATGTAAATAAGAGGTCGGAGTTTATTTTTCGACAATGGCTACTTTATCGCAGTAAATGTATTTTTGACACCTGCTGTTAGGAATGGGTTATATACAATAACTTATCAATTTATGATTTTATCGACGTTACGCTTTGAAGAATTCTCGATAAACATTTGATAACTGGCTTTTGTTTGAGGCGCACAATCCACGAGGCAAAGCCTGTTATCCACCGTCCTCCCCGAGTCCAATTGCTGCATAGGTGGGGTTCTGTGTGCCGCATGTATTCACTGGGGGGAGGCGTTTGGCTCGGGATCCACACCGCATTGGCCAGCATGCAGGCTAGACCCGACAGCATCCCCTACCCTGACGAATTAAAGGAAATTCCGACATACCTGCACCGCTAGGGGGCGTAAGTATGTAGCTTCCGAAGCCCAGCATCGACGCAGTGCTCCACCAGTGCGCTCCCTTCATTCACAGTGCTCGATTACAGCCTGTAGCAAGATCAAGAAGAGCACTGCAGCAATGGCAGCTTCAACAGGTTTGTCCATTTATTGCATTTGTTTGCTTTTAATTAAACTGCATGGTGTACCATAATGAATTATCGAACTCATTTTACTTTAGCTTTGTCGTGAGTAAGCCTAGCCTATAACTGAGAAAAAAAATCAAATAAAGTCTTAGTTATGCAAATTCTGCTATTTGACCGTATTACTACTGATATAATTACATGAAGTTGTGCATTGGCTATTCAGGAACTAAGGTCTGATTAATTTTCTTAATATTTTGGGTACTGCAGACACCGGTGAAATTGCTTTTTTGGTGGTTTATTTTAATACATTTAAAGTGCGTGTTTACTCGAGCAATGCTGTATTTGAAAGCGCCGTTATTGAACGATGCATTAAATGAATAGTTCACGAAAAACAAAACCCCTCCATTGAACAATGCTCTTTCACTTAGCTTCTTTTTTCTGTACAATGAAAACGAAGAGTGGCATAAGGGTGAGTAAATGAAGGCATTTTCATTTTACGGTGGACTATCTCTTTAAGAGTGAATGGGGTGCTGAAAATCGCTAGCTAAGCAGTTACAAAACCCTGAAATTCATCAGGACACAACCGCATCATTGCGCTATAGAGCTTGTTCATGGGACAACACCTGTTTAATCCAAAGCGGTCACAGTTATCTACATTGCATGTTATTATGTAGGTTGTTGTTTTTTCCCCCGATGTAAGCAATAAAAGCTGGCATACATTTGGCAGCTTGAACAGCTTTCTATTGATTATCACTAGAGGAAGGTCCTCTCGCTTGTGACTGCAGGTTCTCCGGCTTTTCCCTGAGCTTGCAGTCTTGTTATGCAGCCGATCAATCAGCCGAATTTCTGGCGTTTTCAGATGAAAACACTTGACACTGCAAGATGCCTTGTGCCTCGTACATGCTCAAAAGCTAATTGAGATGACTATTTATGTGATTAATAATTCAAAACGATTGCAGTCTGAATGTATCTCGGCGTTATTTGAGACCTCATTATAGGCTACTCTGATTGTCCAGTCTACTATTCATATATTTATAGATTTAATAAACCAGCATCTGTCCATGGTGCTGAACTCGGTCCCCTGCATTGTTTTCTTACTTCACTCCACATCTTCACAGGGCATCACATTGCTGCTAATGTCCATATTAAGCCTATTATTGGTGTTTCTTTTGTTTCACAATTGCTGAAAATATTTAAATGTATTTACAGAGTCATACATGCCTATGGACCAGAGTGCCTTTCATTATGGTAAGCAGTTGAATATTGCATGGAAATATTTAATTAAATTAATTGGCTATGTGTGTGTGTGTGTGTGTGTGTGTGTGTGTGTATACAGTACTGTGCAAAAGTCTTAGGCACATTGGTATTTTCACACAAAAAATGTTTTCAAGCCAGTTATTCATATCTTTTACTGTAGCGTGTCAGTAGGAAATATCAGTTTACATTTCCAAACATCCATTTTGCAATTAATTGTAATAATCCAGTGAGATTTTTTTTTAAGCACAAGAAGTCTGACAGCAGCCGGTTTGATCTGATCTCACCATCATCGAGTCTGTCTGTGATCACATGAAGCAACAGAAAAAACTGAGACAGACTAAATCCAGAAAAACTACGGCAACGTCTCCCAGACACTTGAGGAAACCTCCCTGCAAAACTACAGGACTGTGAAAAGTGTAGGCACTTGCCGGAATGCTTTAAAGTGAGAATGCTGTCAAAAATAATAACATAAATATAATTAATTAATTAAATCAAATCGATATTTGGGGTGACCACCCTTTGCTTTTGTCACCTGCATCTGTTCCTACACCTATTCATGTAGTTTTGCAGGAAGGTTTCCTCAAGTGTCTTGGAGACGTTGCCACAGTTCTTCTGGATTTAGTCCATCTCAGTTTTTTCTGTTGCTTCATGTAATCACAGACGGACTCAATGAAGATGAGATCAGATCTCCATGTGGAGTGTAGAGACTACTGTCAGACTCTTTATGCATGCAAAAATCTCACTGGATTATTAAAATTAATAGCAATTCATTTATAAATGTAAACTGATATTTCCTACACTACAGCAACACACTACAGCAAAAGATATAAATAACTGGCTTAAACCCACTTTTTGTGTGTAAAAATACTAGCAAGCCTAAGAATTTTGCACAGTACTGTGTATATGTGTGTATATATATATATATATATATATATATATATATATATTTTTTTTATATATTTTTTTTTTTTTTTTTTTTTTTTAATGTAAATAAAGGCCTGGTTTCACAGACAGGGCTTAGATTAAGATTAAGCCATGATTAAACATTAGTTGAATTAGGACATTTAAGTAGGTTTTATAAAACGTGCATTACTGGAAAAAAAAATTACTGGTGTGCATCTTGAGACAAAACAATGACACTGACATATTTTAAGATATATCAGTGCAAGCTACTTTCAGTTAAAACAGATCAAACATGCGTTTTAGTCTTGGACTAGCTTAAGCCTTGTCTGTGAAACTGGGGGTAAATCAGTAAAACAGAGTACTTTCACAACTCTTGATTTCTGAGCTCAGATTACGAGACATTGCGGACCACGGGTGTCATCCTAGCTGTGATTATGTTTGTTTCCGGGATTCTTATTGCTCTGAGTAAGTCACTTACATGATAATCATATACATTTTGTAATATAAGATGTGCTGAATGAGTGCAAATAATAGAAAAGGGCTGTGATGTTGATTCTAAATATTTTCTGGTCATGAAGGTTCATCAAGAGTGGCATTCACCTGACAGTGATTGCAGTCAATACCATTTTACTTCAATCAGCTCAGTGAACATTCAATTCACTAAACCATTTGACTAAGTACTTCTGCAATATGAAAAAGTGTTGGTCAATTTAAATGAGATTGAATGCATTCCTTTCAAACTGGCTGAACTGAAATTGAATTGACCCCAATCAAAGTCTCTCTCGATTACATATTTCATCATCTCTAAATGTTTTTTGCCCCAACAGGTAAAAAGTGCAAATGCTCGAAATCCAAGTAAGCGGTTTTCACACAAATGTGCAGCCTTGACTGTGCATGTGGAATGAGACCGAATAAAGGATGAGGAAACGTCCTGAAAGAAAAAAAAGATGGACTTGATGGTGCCATGATATGAGTGTTCTCTGTAAAGCTCCTTTAATGTTTGAATGCAGCCCTGGTTTCTAAATCGACTGGTTTTTGAACTGACCAGCTTCTTCTTTCAGCTCACCTACACTGTCTATTCATTCAAACAACAGCACGTTTAAAATGCACGACCTCGTGTATGTCTCAGGCGCCTGTTGTGCAAGAATAAAATAAGACCGCAGAAAGTTTGTTGTTCTTGTGCTTCCCAAATTAAGAAGTGAACGCCGTGCTCTTTGTGTGGGTAGGCAGTGTATATCAAGACTGATAAAATGCTCAGCATGTCGTCCTGAGAGGATCTGAATGGTCAGGCCCTTGCATACAAATCAAGCAACACTTACATTTGATTAATGCAGATGAGCATGCTTGCTAAACATGGAGTGCTTAAATGGACCAGTGGTGCTTACTGGCATAAACTGTATGATTTTTTTCCACTACAGATCTAGTCCAGTGGAAGGCCCTCAGCCGCCAAAGACAGAAGGTACAGCACAGCAACATGAATTAATGTTAAGTAATATATTGGACGCGTGATTAATTTAGCCTTTTTTTCTTTTAGTTCCCCCTCAAACGGTGTAAAGCAGATGGTGCGACGGTGCGGCTTATCATAGCAAGAGGAAATGCTCAGATGCACAAAGTTACTTACAGGAATGTGGAGGAGAGTAGAACCTGCTTGACCTCTTTTTGTAACCTCAGCCTAAATGCTGATCTATGGCTGTATTTTTAGGTCTCTCAGTAGAACTTGTGCTACATTATGTCCTTTTGTGTTCATATAGTGCTAATGACAGCATTCATGATGCACCTGACTGCAGTTATTTTACTTGTGCATGAATAATTAGCTTTAATTGTGGTTATTATATGAGGCTTACATCTAAAAAGGTGTAAAAAGGTTCCACGCCATTTTTGGAAATACTTACCGAGGAATAACGATTAGCTGACTGATTGAATGACATCAAAGAGCTGATGTTTCATCTAATCGATTTCAGTCCTTTAGACAGATATGATGAAATTGATATTTACACTCGTTTACATTTGAATAAAGAATAAATGGCTTCTTAGCAGCTCTCCAGCATGGAACTATGCACAATCCTGTGTGTCACCCTGTGTAATTTGTGCATGCCAGGTTGATGTAAGAAAGCTAGATGTTATTATATATTTATTTATTATTTTAGCTCCTGAATATTTATTTGTATATTGAAATATACTATTGAATCCATTCCATCCAATAACCGTAACAAGATCATCCAAACATGCACAGATCAGTAAAGTCAGACATTAATATGTCTTGCCTTAAGAACAATGGTACAACTGAATCAAGTACAGTTGCAAACTAGTAGTTACTAACATAATATATAACATAATAACAGTAGTAACTTAACATTTAATTGAAACCTTACCTTGGAGTTGATCCTTGGAAACATGATCTTATGCCTATTCTAACAGCACGGATATTTGAATACTGTTTCCCAGTAAACAAAGCACTTTAGACAGTAATATTTAAGTGTTACTAAAAGCAACTGATTTAATCACAACTGAATGTCTCTCTCATGAAAGCATCCACATAACTTATAGAATAATGAATCACTGTGCTTCTGCTCAGCATGTTTTTTGAAGGAATGATTATGAATTCATTACGCAAGGTTTTTTGGGGGGTTATTATGCTTTGAAATAATTTACTAAATAATTGAGAATGAATAAGCAGCAGTCATAATGATGAGCTGGATACAGTTACTATCTGAAAAGGAATTTTTATTATTCATCCAAATATTAGTCATATACCAAAGACATTTGTCTCAATAAAAGATCCTGAGTTACAGAGTTTCATTCTTGGTCTTTACTTTGATTAGCTTTACTTAGTTTGGCTTGGTCAGTTGACATATAATGCAAAACACACATTAATAAAACAATAATTTGCAGAAATACATAAATGCTGCTCATGATATTATTAAACATTGTACATTCAATCAAGCAGATTTTAATGCTACTTTACAGAATTTGGTTTTGTCAGATGGTTTCATTCATTAAGTGTTTGTGATATTAAAACAATGAGCAAAATTTCACAAATGAAATCACTAGAAGGACAATTCTCATAAATCCACAGTCCTCTCTTTGTTTTACAAGAAAGTGACATTAGCGTGTGTTTTCCTCATTTGAATTTCCAGAGGGACTCAGAGGTGAATCATGCATGGCTCTGACTCAACAACAACAACCTCCAACATTTGAAATCTTGATACAAGATGGACACGATCCAAACATACAAAAACCTTTCCTTCCATACTATTTCACTGAATTAAGTGAATTAAGTTAAATCATAATAATGATTGTGACTTGATTCTGAAAGGACAAGACTACCTTCTTACCTCAGAACCCCCTGACATTTCACCCCCTCGTATGTGACTCATCAAAATAACACATTCACATATATGGTTGGATGACACATCTCCTGTACGGACAACTATGATATCAAGTGTGCTGCTGAGAAAAGTGCATTACATAGAGAACCGATGTCATTCATATCAAACAATGAAATAAATAACTGACCTGAATTAAAGTAACATGAACAAGAGAACAGAGAATAATATGCAACACACACTAACCAAAAGCCATATAAATACTTCTGAAAACAAATACAAATATCCCACTGACACAGTCAGTTTAAAAGAGCATGTAATCAAACCAATATGATTTATAATTGAAGATGGACTTGTTCTAAGAGTCCTCATGATGATTTCACTGAAATCACTATTCATGAACATAGTAAAATGCTGATGTTCAGCATTTAAATAAACTGTAAGCAGCTTTATGGTATAGAATCGATGAATGATCCTTCATAAAAGATATACTGTCATACTAAAATGATGCAATATGTGAAAATCCTCATAAAAGGATACTAAAGATAAACCCATGCTTCTCCAGAGAGGACTTAGATTCATTCTAGTCTAGGACGACTGACTTTGGGTAAAATTTAAAAACTCTTTTTGGACTTAATTATTTGACAAAGGTCCATTCAATCCATAATTCTTATCTACATCTGGATAGTGAATAGTTGGCCGTATTATCAAGATTGATGTTTCTTGTGCGTTTCATCTAGATCTCTATTGGAGAAGGTGGGGACTGCTTGGACTGATCAGTCCTAGTCACTCTTGGTCCTGTAAGGATGTAAAACGCCGCCTAGAGGAGGCACTTTTCTTCTTCAAGATGAGCTTGAGCTGAGGGAGAGAAAGAGCGAGAGGGGAAAAATTGGTGTCAGCTAGTGTATATTCTGTTCTTCTCATTCCATGTTGCTACAAAACAGTGGAGCTACAAGTTTTTTATGGTACACACAAGTCCTTGCAGACCGGTTGTTATTAAAGAAAAGCATCTCACTCTCTCTCCTTTGTCTCCACTCTGCAGTAAATGAGCAGGCTGGTCGTTCTCCAGGTTGCGGATGCTGGGATCAGCACCACGACTCAGCAGCAGCCGGATCAGTTCCTCCTGATAGGGGCTTCCGTGCAGCCCTGCGGCCATGTGTAGGGCGGTGTGTCCATGAGCCTGAGAGGAGAAAGGCATTAAATAAATAAGGATATCACATTGTTGTATACTTTAAGTTTGTATGTATGTTATATGATAAATGTAGTGATGATTAAATCACATTAAAGTCCATGAATTTTATTTGAAGAGCGGCTTGTCACCGAGCTTGACTTGTCTATGTTTGAGTGGCGGTTATATTTCAGTGACTCTTTCTGCAGGTTACACAGTTACTGCAGGTGTCCCGCACGTGGTCAAAACCCAGCACTCACACACTTTGGACTGTGAGGGAAACCAGAGCACCTGGAGAAAACTGATTCCTTCAAACATACAAATTCTTTCAGGAATGAAAAAGTGGCTGTCTTTGTTAGTAAGCCACTGAGTCATTCACTTAACTGATTTGTTAAAAATCATAGAATTAATCAGGAACTAAACAAATCAAATATTATAAGTGACTCATTGGGTCGTTCACTCAACCAATTCGTTAAAAAAAACACTGAATCATTCAGGAACTAAATTAATTTAGTATTTATAAGTGAGTCACTTGGTCGTTCACTCAAGCGATTCGTTAAAAAAACGAAATAATTCTGGAATGAAATATGTGTTGTATTTATGTTTCAGTAAATCGTTCCACTTATTTGTCCAAAAACACGGAATCATACAGGAACTATACAAATTACTGGATGAGTGAGTCATTGGGCCGTTCACTCAACTGATTGGTTAAAAAAATTCTGAATCATTCAAGAACAAAACATGTGGTTGTTGTACTGATAAGTGATTCAGTTAATCATTTCACTGATTCATCCAAAAAAGCACAGCATCATAAAGGAACTATAGAATTTACTAGTCGAGTGAGTCACTGGGTCGTTCACTCAACTGATTCGTAAAAAAAACAAAACTAGGGCTTAATCCGAAATCGCTACCTAAACCCTCATTCACTAATCCCTACGTTGGTCCACTAATATAGTTCACTAGAAGGAGCGAATGAAAACGAGTATGTGAAGTCGGAAAGCCGTTGGCGGTGCAATGTGGGATTGAATGAGTGCACTCAATTACGTCCACTATGGTTTCGGACACCACTACAAATGGCTGTCCCCTCAAATAATGCCCTATTTGAGGGTATACAGGGCAATTTCAGATTCAGCCTAAATTCATTTAGGAACAAAACAGATGTTTTTTTGGTTTTTTTTATGAGTGATTCAGTGAATCAGTCAACCGATTCGTTCATTAACATGGAATTCGGGATTCAGTAATTTCGGATTCAGCCAAATTAATTTACTACTAAGTTGGTCAAGCAAAAGATTCCTTAAAATATCTGATTCATTCAGAAATTAAACAGGCAACTTTCTTTATTAGTTAATCATTGAATTCAATTTACCGATTCGATCAAAAAGATATTAATTTAATAGCTAATGAAACGTCACTTGTTGCTCAGACGCGCTGCCTTGGCGTCGTTCAAAACGATTTCCGTTGGCAGAGCAAAAACAAAGTAGGCCTAGCTAGCAAAAATGTAAGTTACTCAATTTTAACTTCTTCTTTACACTCACAGTAGTTCTGTTGGTCTAAATTTCACCACGGCTGCGATTAACGTTACCTGCGGCACGATGCGAGTGGATATTACCTAATAAGTATGATTTCGTAGGTAAATGAAAGTTATTACAATATCATCATCGTCTCTCACTTTCATGTTGATGAACGCTTGCATATTGGAGAGTTGGAGGCTAAGCAGGAAGCGCACGAGATGGATATTCCCCTCCTTCACTGCCAGGTGAAGAACAGTCTTGTTGCTTTTGATTTCCTGAAAAAGTCAGAGGCATACGAGTTTCAAAGTGAAACTGAAGCAACATCAAAGCTTCAGAAGTTTCCTCCTTTTGCGGTATTCTCAGAACGAAACCGCTCTATATGGAACAATAACAAAATCAATTGTTTACCTGTCAGTCAGAAAGGAACATTTGGGAAATATATATTTTCTTTTCCTATACCTAAAAATATCCACTATAATTTGTAAATGTCACTATCTGTGATTTGTGTGTTTGCTGTTGCTAATATTAGCTACATCTCATTTTTGTGGGGAAAAAAACATTCAATTTATTTAAAAAATATTTATTGTTATAAAATAGGAAGTATTATCAAGTAATGAAATTAGAAAAACATGTTTTATATACTCTACATTCAAAAATGTTGGGTTAGTAAGAAATGTAATAAATTAATGCGATGATGCATCAAATTAATCAAAGTGACAGTAAAGACATTTATATTGTTACAAGATTTTTACTTCAAATAAATGCTGTTCTTTTGTGCATTATATTCATCAAAGAATCCTAAAAAAAAAAGGTATTGCGCTTTCCACAAAAATATTAAGCAGCAAAGTTGTTTTCAATATTGATATAATAATGTTTCTTGAGAACGAAATCATCATATTAGAATGATTTCTGAAGGATCATGTGACACTGAAGACTGGAATGATGCTGAAAATTCAGCTTTGCCATCATAGGAGTAAATTATATTTTAAATGTATTATAATAGAGAACAGTCTTTTACTGTTCTTTTACTGTCTTTTATTTTTCATCAAATAAATGCAGCCTTGGTGAGCATTAAAGAAATCTTACAAACCCCAAACTTTTGAACAGTAGTGTACATGATACATCAATAATAATCATTTTAATGGCTTTATTATGGTACTTTACTCATGTTATTATGGGCCAGGCTTAATTTATTATTTAATGGATGTCTCTGCTCCATCTGTCTATCCACCAAGGGGTCCTTAAGCATTAATGAACACATTACTTCATTATCATTAGGATTACAACTGTACTGAAAATATAAAGCATTAAAGAGTCATTAAATGGAGTACCTGACTGAGAACTGAAGCCCCAGCATTTATAAGAAGCCGCAAACATATCAGTTTATCTTCTGCCTGAGTCTGTAGACTGCCATCGACTAGCCATGTTGAGGATGAGGCATTTATGGCCTTCATTGTGGCACAGTGAGAGATCACTGCACAGTGCAGAGGAGTCAGACCTAACGATAGCAGGAAGAAGCAAGAGCTGTGTATTATTGTAACTGTAACTGTGACACTTAATAAAGCAGTACGAAAAGGTTTATACCTTCAAAGTTACGAGCCTCCAGGTCCAGTCGCAGTCCAGCAAAGAGAATAACCTTTACAATCATAGTAGTTTAGATGCATGCTTTTGTTATTTTTAATAACAAATATAGAATTTTTTTGACATATGTCTCTCACCTGCATGACACGGGGGAAACCATAGGTGGCAGCCAGATGGAGTGCAGTTTGACCGTTGATGTCACAGATGCCGATGTCCGCACCAAGAGAGAGAAGATCCTGGACTATATCTGGTTGGTTAGCAGTTACAGCCACCAGCAAAGCAGTCTTGGATACAAAGGAACGAAAAATCAGTAAGTGCATTAATAATAAAAATAAAAAAAATACCTGGACCATAATGAATTTGTTTTAGAGCTCTTCTACAATAGGTTTACATGCATCCAAGGTTAGAAAACACGCAAATTTTCTCATAATATACATTGTAGCATCACCTCTTTTAAAGGATTCGGGGGTGTTTCTGAAAGCCTACTCTGCTCTGATTGGTCAGATGGCCCGGTCTGTTGCGACTGGTTTACCACTTACAGAGTGTGTCGGAAACGAAGCGTCCATTACCATATCTGAATTTCAGTTCTGGTGGCTTCCTCAGCTCTAGTGTATACACTGACAACGGTGTCGGTTTTACTGTATCAATCTCATTCTTTGGAAGTATATGCAAAGTGGATTTGTTTTCACAGCTCAAAAACCAGTGCATTCTCAACATGTTGCGAACACAAACTAAACACTTCCATGCATTAGTTACAACTAATCAAAGTTGACGTTATTCACGGGTAGCCAGTGAAGACCATTGGCTGGCACTATGCAAATTTGTTACAAACCTACATAGGTTTGTTTAGGAAGTAAGACTGGAATTACTGACATCTTGTTTCAGGCAGTTCAGAGTCGTTTCTTTCTTTGGGGAGACAATAACATTGATCTTTGAGACTTTTACATTCTCAAGCGGCTATATTACACACTGCATGAACGGTAATATCTGAAAAGGAATAATAGGGGCCCTTTAGCAGTATTTTGTTGTGATACTCACCTTGCCTTTATGTTCTTTAGAGTCCAACTTCCCCAGTCCACAAAGTTTCTCCGCAGCAGCAAAAGCATATTCCCTCAGGCCTTTCGCAGTATAGATATGTAAAATCCTAAAAGAGAGGAAGAACAAAGGTTTCAGTTTTCATTTACAGTGCAGCGCTCACTAACAACCTTTCTGTTTTCCGTTAGAGTCACTTTACTATAGGACTTAAGCTTAGACTATGGTTTCATTAGTTGAGAAACTCACAAGGCCTTAGAAGACCCTCTGGTGTTAACACCTAATGCTGATACATTTCCTGACATAATTTACATAATGACATTATGTGTACGTGACTGGAAGGTAAGACTGCAAATGTTATTTAGCATACAAAATTGGCACATTGAAAATGAGCTTCTTGTATTTATGCATTTATGTATTTATACTTTTCAAGAAAAAGTTTACATTTTATGATCCTAAAATCGTAGTATTTTTTTATGTGTAGATATGTTAATCATTTATTTTCAAAAGGGTTAAAAACTTTTATGGAAATATTATGAATTATTCATTTTGGGCTGTCACACAACCTGTGACAAGTTTTTCGAATAAGCATTGAAGAACTTTTTTTTAAAGAAATAATAATAAAAGAGAAAGCCAAACCACTTTTTCTTTTTTTTTACTAAAATCACTGATCAATTATTTTATTCCACTTTATTCTTATTTTTTACTTTTTTTCTTCTACTTGACTTGATTATTTATAATTCTACAGAGATATATATATATATATATATATATTAGTACTTTTTATCCTATTTCTATTATAATTTCCTCCTTGTGTTTTTAACTGTGAATTTGCACTGTCCATGGAGCGGACCTGTTTACATTTCACTGCCGGTTGTATATTCTGTATATAACTGTGTATGTGACAAATAAAACTCTTGAATCTTGACCCAGTTATGGGTAGTTGTTCACTAGAAGAGATGATTTTTCTTTTATTTTTATTTTGAAGGAAATAAATATTTTTGTTCAGCAAGGATGCACTAGTCCTTTGTGCACTTTTGATCCCAGTTGATTAAAAGTGACAGTAAAGACTTACAATGTTACAAAATATTTTACTACCTAAAAATATTAAGGAGCACAACTGTTTTCAACAATGATAAAAAAAGAGAAATGTTTCTTTAGCACCAAAGCTTACGCCATCATGAATGAATGACATTTTAAAATATATTAAAATAGAAAAAGTTGTTTTAAATTGTAGTAATATTCCAGATAAGACTTTATTTTAAGGTGACTTAGTTACATGTTACTACATGTACTTACTATAGTAATAACAGTAAACTATGCATAATTACAAGTAACTGACCCTAAACTAAACCCAAACCATAACTCTATAATAAGTACCTTTAGTTAATTAATATGACAGTACTTATTTATTTCAAATAAAGTGTAACCATATTTAATTGTTTTTACAGGGTTTTTTCAGCCTTGGTGAACATTGTGCTCTCATTTGATGTCCTAGGCTGCTTAAAAATACAAATACAGATTTGTGGTAAATCTGCACCCTAAACATCATTCAGAAAATAACTTACGTGTCCCCATCATCATCCTGCCAGGTGGTTCTACTATAATCCATGTTCTGCAGGAAGACTCGAGCCTCCTGCAGCTTCACCATATCCATTTGGGGCTTGAAATCTTGGGAAACGTATTGGCTTGTGTGATCATCTGCTCTGGATTCAGATGGCCAACACAAGCCGGAGCTCTGAACGGGGACTGTCCCAGTCATATCAGTCCCGGCTGCAGTTACAGGGCACTCTGTTATAGACTGAGAAATGACAGAGAATAGGACAAAAACTTGAGATCCATAATGAACCAAATGAACATGATTTTGTAAGTCTTCACTTATTACGCTACTCAAATACTTATAGAGCTCTTACATATTGCTGTGTTGTCTGGGCATCCTGGCAGTCTTGCATCTGCTGAGGGCTGTAGCCAGTGGCAAGCGTCTGTCCAGTCTGGGTAAAGTTTGGTGCGACCGAGGAACTGGGCATGAATGAGAAAGGGTTGCAATGCTGTAGAGAGGAATGTGCCTGATGAATGCTGGAAACCTCCCATCGGTCATATCTAACTGCACCCATGTCTGTGTAGCTTGCACTGGTTCCTGCAAGGGAAAAGAATCATCTTTAGAATTTAAATGGCATTGAAATTTGCATTTTATAAGCAAAAACCTCATTTAGCAGAGATGGTTAGACTCACCGGCAGTGGGAGACTGTACTGATGCCAACACCTGTTGGAAACATTTTGGAGGATGATTAAAGCTGTTTATATCAGCCTCAAGACATTCATACTTAGAGATATGATAGTTTTGACTCACTGAGACAGATGCAGCACCACCAGCAGTATAAGATGCTGTGGAGCAGGAGGGGGGTGCTGAGGAGGTCTCTCTCTTTCTCTTCTGCTCCAGGAGTTTCTTCACTGTGGGCAGAGGGTAACACGCCTTTTCCTTCGGTGCTGTGGACACAGGAATGAACCATTTTTATATTTATTTATTCTGTTCAAAACCGTTCTATGATATATACATAACTATTTGGGGTCAGTACGATTTTTTAAAAGAAAATAATACTTTTGTTCAGCAACAATGTGTAAAGTCAAAGTAAAGATAAATGCTGTTCAAGAATCCTGAAAAAAAAAACAATCAAACAAACATATCACGGGATCCACAAAAAAATTCAGCAGCACAACTGTTTTTAACATTGATAATTATAAGAAATGTTTCTCAAGCACAAAATCATCATATTAGAATGATTTCTGAAGGATCATGTGACACTGAAGACTGGAGCAATGATGCTGAAAATTCAGCTTTAACATCACAGGAATATATTTCATTTTAAAATATATTACAATTGAAAATAGAAATGATATTTTACAATATTACTAGGTATTTTTACTGTGTTTTTATCAAATAAATCCCTTGTGAAAATCTTACCAGCCCCAAACGTTTGAACGGTGGTCTCTGTAAATATCTAAATTGATATCGATATTTCAAGCAAGAGTACACCCTTTCCCATTATCAAGTTCATATACTTTATGAAGATTTTACAATAATATAATAGTGGAATTTTATTAACCGGAAGCAGCGACAATGTTGTCCAAGCTAATAATTATATTTATACTTCAGAATGAAAATAAATGCTATTAAATATTTTTAGTTTTAAATGAACAATTAATCAATGAAAAGGGTATTTCACCGCCTTTGGCTTTTAGCAAGCCAAAAGCCAAAGGTGGTGAAATACCCTTCTCATTCTCAGTTGGGGACACTTAAATTTCAACTATATTACCGATCTGCCCACATTGACACTATATAATAATTGAAATTAGCCGGATATCATCACTGTTTTCACCAGAGCGGCTGTACAGCCAAATCAAATTCTGTTGCATTATTTTCCTGTTAACACTGTGAATAGGACTGCACAATATATAGAAATTATTGAAATATCGCAATATGCATATCGCAACGGCACGCAATATCACTTCAACATTGTGAAGTGTATGTTTTAGGTCGACGCATATAGCAGAGAATAGACTGGGCACACGACTGTTACTTATGTGACTTGCTTGACGTTAAAAAGAGTTATTAAACGCGTAAGTTTAAGTAATTAAACTTGCGAACTGTCAAATACACACACAGTTATGTCAAAATGGCTGTCTTGACGAGTATTCATGTAAACACAGTCGGTTATGCTTTAAGTGAACGATATCAGTTTTAGGTTGATATAACTATATACACACATCTGTTTTTAAATCATTTTTTAAAATATAATTTAAATAGATTTTACACACTTAAAGCAATATCGTATCGCATATCGAATATCGCATTATTTAACAAGGTATTGCATATCGCATTAATCTTCAATATCGCACAGCCCTAACTGTGAAGCTCCTTTGAAACAATTGGCATTGTAAAAAGCGCTATATAAATAAAGGTGACTTGACTTGACTGTTTTTTATATATCTCTATTAAACCCCATACATTTGTAGTAAAGTAAAACATTTACATTGTTTGTTTTTTCCAAGTAAAACTGATTGATTTCTACAGTAATGTGATTTCCCCAGTGCTATTTTTAATAGAGGGTTCTGGTATGACATAAAAATGTTTTTTTCTTTGTGTTAGTCAAAAGGAAAAAAGAAAAAGACAAAGAATGCAAATATCGGCGATTTCCAGTGGGCTTCAGTTACGTATTCTAGAGCAGAGAGAAGGAAAGTTTCTTCAAACTCTTGACCCCAAACGTGAGATAAGAAAGATATTTCCACCGAAGGAGCATACTGCTCATCCTCTCACCCGTGAGGAAGGTATTCCATTTGGAAAAGAGGTGGTGAGGTCACGTCTACCTGTCTTCTTCATCAGAAACCCTGCGTCTATGGAGAGGGTTCTAACAGCACATTCTCTGTAACTGTTTCCTTTCCTCCGTTACGCTCTTTGTGGCAAACCACATCTTCTTCCTGCATCGGTGACGGTGACGTACATTCTTTGAAGGGGCCCATCAGAGGTGTGTGAACAGATGCTTAGGTACTGATTTAGAGTCAGTTTTAACGCCAGATGGCGCAGTGAGTGACAGTACTGAGCTGAAATCAGCTGCATAGATCACAGTTAAGATGCAATATTTCATCTAGTCACCAGGAATAAACAAGGAAGCTCTAATATGAATATTAATCAAATTACTGCTTCACTCACAGTCACAGATATTTCTTTCCCATAATGCAGTGTGAGAGAAACACTTCTAAAGTATTATTTTATGGGTTAGTCAGAGTAATGTATTATGTACCTCCATCTGATAATAGTTTTGATAATAGTATTTGATATATATATATATATATATATATATATATATATATATATATATATATATATATATATATATATATATATATATATATATATATATATAGCTCAGACACAAAAACTGCTTTCTGTATCTCATTCTATAAAATATCCCTTTACGGGAAAAGTAACTGGTTTCACCAAAACATTAAGTAATTCTTATGGCAAAGGGGATTCAAAGGAGGAAGGTTTAATCAGCACGGAAATTCCACTGGGCATAACCTTGAGAGGATCATTCCTTTTCTTATCTCTCTTCTTTGTTTTGTTCTCCATTCCAGTTGAATTACTCCACTTCTCAGCTTGTTACTTTTTAAAGCTCACTATCTCAAAATGTACTGCTCGAAAGTGTAGTAAGTGAAAGTTACGTACAGTGTCATGTATACTCAAATTCTCTTGTATACTCAAATGACTCGAAAAAGAAATTCAAAGAAAAGTCAGATAGCTACTAAAGTGCTACATTTCTTAAAGTTAGAATAACATTGGTCAAATATTGAAGGAGTTGTCTTGACAGGTTACATCACCGTCTCAATATGTATTAATTAAATTATTTACATTTATTTACATTGTTTAGGAGAGAGTGGTTTAACACAGGGTGAGTTTATCTTAACCAATTAGAAATTAGCTATACAGGGTGTGAAATCATTATCTGAGGTGACTAGAAGTTACAATGCATTACATGCTGGACCCACAAATAGTACAGTATAGGTCTACAGTTTCCACAATTGTAAGAGTTGACAAACACAAAAACACAGTTTTTAAAATGGCTAGCATATGTTTTGTGTAGGTCTCTATGTTTTCTCATTTTATTTGATTTAAAATCAAATGAAATTAGGATAAAGTGGTCATGACTCGAATTGATTTTTAATAGCCTATGTTGTAACAACAGAATTCCAAACTAGTTTAAGTTCGATTTTAATGTAGGAATGTTAGACCTGTCTCCCCGGTCTCCTTACCAAACGCTACTCGTGGCAGTGAAACATTTGATAGGCTACTTCATATTTTTACTATAGTTTGGCTATATAAAAAATACCAGTGCTTTTTGTTATCAGTCACAACAGTTTCAAAGGTCACACGACAAGACATTTTCATGCTTAAAATGTCCGAAAGCGTGGGCTCTCGGCGGCTGGGATACCCTCGCACCTCGATCTTGTCATTTCAAAAAACGGAAATCCCTGACCAGTGAGTCACGCGCGCGGGTGTCCTCGCGGGGATTCCACGCAGTCTCTCACTCTACTCTCATTAGACACAGTAAATAGCCTATATTTACTCATTAAATAATCTAAGGTTGCCGTTTATTCCTAGACAATTGGTATATTCCAACAGACGTTTGTACCAGTAGTAGAAATGCTTCCTTTATAGTCGACAGTTTACTTTTCGCTATCATTTTTCACAAGCTTTTCTTTATAAAAACGAGACCCACACCCATTAAAAACGGGAACTGAAAGCTTAAAAGGGAGTAGTTTATGAAGGGGGTTGTCCACATAGCTGTAAAAATGAACTCAGTGACTGATGTTGTTGGGGGATCCTTTATTCAAATGTGTTACGTCTATTTTGAAACGGTCATACATCACTGAACTTACGTCATAAAAGAAATCACATAAACAGCAACAGAAAAAGGAGTATTCCACGCGTTGTTTCCAGCTAAATAGTCGTATTTAACAGCCTATGTGTATTTTGTTAAATTACTTTAGTCAAATTAATTAGGACTATGTCAATGTTTAATTATTTGGGTATAATATATTAGTAGGCTAACCTAACCCGAACACTCAACGCACCTGTCTCCTTTTATAGGCTAGTTCTGTTGTCTCCTTCTATTGTCTCTTTTACTCCATCATATCAAAAAACATTCATCTTAGCCTATATTCTCCGATTCTTTCTGCTGTATAAATCATGTAAATAAAAATATGAATAAAAAAAGTCTTCGTACTCACATTTCTGAAAGTGCATGTCAGAATCCCTTTTGCTGTCTTTAATTCTCGGCTCCCACGCCAGGTGAAATGAATGATGTGAGTCGCAGAGCAGATAAATGTCAACTGCTCGAGTCACTGGCTGTTATTAACTGGCATCGGCACGTTTCACTCTGTATACAGAGAGCACGTTGTATTTCCCCCCGCCCATCGTAGCCACGCCCTCTGCCGACGAGCTCTCCAACCAGAGCACATTAGGCATCGGAGGAAGGTGGATCGGTTAGAGTCTGACAGAAGCAGTAAAGGTTTTTTTTTTTTTTTTTTTTTTTTTTAAGCTTATCCTGGGACCCCGATTTTTTCATATTACATTGTTTAGAGCATTGAAAATTAATTTTTTGAAAAACTATATTTGATTCATAGGTTATGATATGTCCTCTGTAGTTGACACCAGGACTCAGTTGCTTAAAAATAAAATGACATGAAATTACATGTATAGGCAAAAACAATGGGATTTATTTTTAATACACCAATCAGTTTTTAGGTTTCAGGATTTTTTTATTTATTTATTTTTAAACAAACACTGCTTAAAGATGATTCTGAACTATGTTATGAAAGATACATTGCATTGATATACCATTTTACTTTATGCAATATGTGGGTAAAATGGCCATACTTGATTTTCCTATTCAATGCAATGTATCTATACACTGCATCTCATTTGCATATTAATGTATTCTTGGTGCACCATGTAATGAGAAAAGAAGTGTGATAATGGGAGTAATAATTGGCAACATCACACCTTATTCACTCCAAAATGCCTGATAAACATGATTTAAGTCCTGGCGTCCACTACAGTGGACATGTATGAAATCAATGTCCTTTCTCGTAACAAAAAGTCATATTTTGATTAGAAACCCCATAACATTTTCCTGAGATGTTGATTTATAACAAACAATTTGAAAATTAATTCGATTTAAATTATAATTATCATATTTCCATAAGAGTGCTAAACATTAATGTCAGATGTTTTTAAAGACCAAGAAGAAGTTGTTGACCTGATGAAACCTCCAAACATTTGGTATCCCTGCGAAGCCCCGAATGTGCTCTTTACAGGACATCCAGAAACTGTGACATGTATTATGTCAGAGAAATTCACTAAAATATAATGTCCACTACAGAGGACAAAAGTCTGTTCGTGGGTCCCAGGAGGATATAGTGTCAATGACAAATATAACGATGTGAGAAGAAACAATGTTGTTGAAACATTTGTTTTTAGAAATGTCATCTTTATTTCATATGGATTTCATTCAGTTTTGAATGTATTTAAATTTGACTACAATTTTTTATTTAGTATAGCATACTAAAATAATTTCCCTCAGCATCAATAGCTCCGCCCTCTGATGAGCTGTCAAACACTAGAGCTCATTGGAGGAAGGTGGATCGGTTTGAGCCTGACAGAAGCAGTAAGGGGTGCTTTCTTTGCATATGTGTCAATAACAAATAGAAGGATGTGCAAGACGATACAATGGAGAAATCTTTTAGAAATATTGCACATTTGTTTTTAGAAATGTCATTTTTGTTCCATAGTACACTGGAAAAAAGGATGGCTTGAGGGTGAGTAAATCATGGGCTAATTAAAATTTTTGGGTAAACTATCCCTTTAAGTAGTCTCAAAGTGAATTTTATACAGCTATTGATATATTTTAATGTCACACAACTGAATTTTAATACTGCAGCTAACTGACAAACTATTAGCTATAGCAATAACACACATTAGTTTCTTGAACGCTAACCTTGTAGCATTAAATGCAAAAGCTATTTCAGCAAAGCAGTTATGACATAGCTGTATTAGTCCACAGCCTATAAGCAAATGCTCCACTCAAATAATTCCAACATAATTGAACATGAAACACTATTACACACTATCAAGTCTCCCCTTTCTCATCTTGCTCAAAAATACATAAATAACACTTACATATAAAAATAAAAAACATTTACTCTCTCTTAATTTAGCCATATGCAAAGCATGCTGGGAACTAACAAGCCCTGCACAGTTCCAGTTAATGCAATACAAATCATTCATGTAATTTCAACACAAACAGATTAAGCAGATTTAAATATTACATATATTCCAGTGGATTGAACACAATCAAATTAAGTTAGGACAAAATGTTGTCCAGTTGTGTTGCTTTAGCTCATTTAATTTTGAAAATGTTTTTCCAGTGTAACCCAAAATAATTTCCTAACACCTTTAAAGGTGCAGTGTGTAAATTTTAGCGGCATCTAGTGGTGAGGTTGTGAATTGTAATTGCCCACCGCTCACCCCTCCCTTTCGAAGCATATAGAGAAGCTAAGGTGGCCGACACAGGACAAAAATGTCGTTGTCGGAGAGAGAGCACCGCTCTATAGAGAAGTTTGTCCGTTTAGGGATACTGTGGAAACATGACGTCGCAAATTGCCGATTTCACTGTAAGGGGACACATGGTTTATGAAGATTGAAATGGCTCTAAAAAGGTAATAAAAACAACGGTACATTATGCAAGGTCTTTATACACCACTGAAAATATAGTTATGTATATTATATTGCATTTCTGTCAATAGATCCTCATAAATACTACACACTGCACCCTTAATATAGGCTATACAACCTCATAATGTTTAAGTAGGCCCATATTAATAAATATATTAAATGTAATCATGTATTAAATATAATAAATAGGCTATGTAAAGTTAAATATTTTTATTTTTGCAAATAGTCCTATCATTATTATTTTCAGTCAAGAATCTGAATAAATGTGAAAATAAAGTGTCATCATTGATGAGCTGTATTCAAGTCGTTGTGGGTTCTTATGTTGGAATAGTTTCTGCTGCTTTTAAGAAATATAATTAATATATTATTTCATTAACATTCATATAGAATACAGTGCATCAGTGTAAAGTTAGTTTTGTTACACCATCTTAAAGACCATATCTGTACTTCCTTTCCTACCACATCAACTTTGATCTGTTAATTTGCCTCAGAAATTAACTATCATGTCCATTTCCTCTATTCTCACCACAACGCCAGAAAGGTCTTCTGCTTCTTCACTCCTCCTCCACCCACTCATCCTCCCCCAGCAGCAAAAGAAGTAGAGAACTTTAAATGTTTAAACAGCTCAACTGCTGTTGACTTTATTTGGTGTTTAATGAGAAAAGCACTCTTATTCACTTTAAATAACATCCTGATAGGCAGTAGAGCACACTTAGTTTATTCTGAAGTAGCACTTTAAAAATCTGGACAGATGTGTAAATTTCAAATGCTGTAAGGCCACTCTTTACTAGTTTGTTCTTGTAGGAAAGTGTGTATATACATCAAGGCGGTATGGCTATTACAGCTCAATTCTTTAGTTTATTCTTAAGAGGACTGGAATTCGACTGGAAGTAGACTATATTTAGACGAGGCAGTGTCTGCTGAGATGGAAATAAAGGAAAGAAAAAAAAAGTAAAAAGAGTACAACTTCTGTCTTCATGGAAAATTGCCCCATCTAGTGACCAAATATATTATAGACATGCAGAAATACATCCAATATGCATACATGCATAAAATTAAGTTTAGGTGCAGCATAATATGGCATAAACAACATTTCATTACATCATCTACAAAAACTGTTATAAATAAACTGAACCCTATGAATGCACTGTTGAATATAAAGTCTAACAACTTTTGAGTAAATATGTGAATTGAAAATAAGATCATATAATAATATATTCCACTGAAACACAAATCATAGAATATGCAGATAAACATGAGCATCATATTCTTGTTGATGCCCATTCAAATGCAAATGCCAGATCTTCTTTTGTGATTATATTTTCAGTTAAGACCCCAGTCTCTTTATTGTTCTTCTTTATTATATATATATATATATATATATATATATATATATATATATATATATATATATATATATAGAGAGAGAGAGAGAGAGAGAGAGAGAGAGAGAGAGAGAGAGAGAGAGAGAGAGAGAGAGAGAGAGAGATTTACTATCATAAATATATCATATTACTATCATAATGCCATGCAGTTGAGGTTCATTCAGAATATTACAAAGTAGAGTAGCATTGTCACCATCACTCCTCTGCTTCACTTGTCCTTGACATACAAAATGTTTGGGTGTTAATTTTAGACAATAATGTAATGGGAAATTAAGAGTTTTCCATTTATCTATTAATGTCTAAGTCACACCACTGATTGCATCATAAAGTACATTACAATTGTTATGTTATATTTTACTGGCAAAATGTAGCATCTATAATAGGAACTCAGAGAGATATGTCAGAGGTGGCAGAGGTGTGTGTGTCAGACCTCTGACAGAAAACGGTGAGATGTCATCAAAAACAATTGGGTCAATGTGACCATAATGTAGTTGTTGCGTGTTGGCTATAGTGGGACGCATGCGCTATGAGATCTTTAAAGTTTGTCAGACCTCTGTAACAGACACCAAAAAGTTGGAGCTAAATGAAGGGTCGATTAATCACATGTATTTTATAAATTTTATAGCATTCAAGGCCTACTGCATTGCGAATATTAATCATTAATTTGCATGTTCAGGCTTGTATTTGCACTGGGCAAACATGTTAATTTATTCAATGATGTTTAGAAGAATAAACTTCATAATTGTTTGAAAAACAATAACAGCCATATTGATTCTTAAATAGGCCTACATCAGCTACCACAGTCTAAACAGAACAAAATAACATGCACCTGAAGACATTTTGTGATCTCATATGAATTTATAGGTATTGTATAGAGTCGGCAAATATGTTTCTAACAGCATATGACTTCGGTACAGAGTATGGGTAAAGAAACTAGGAATGTAGTCACATGATTCATATCCCGGAAATACACTGCCGTCGACAGAAAAATGGCGTTATGAGCAGCTTCAGACTGTAACAAAAAGTGAGGCAGTAGAGACAACAATTAACCTGCGTTTGGCGGTTCACTTAAGGACAGAAAAGCCCAAACTGATATTAGTCATAAATGTATATTAATACAGTTGCACACTCGATTATGTAAAGGCGCGCCACAGATGGACAAAGACAGACTCGCAGTAAGTACATGCCAAAATAAACACGAGGAAGTAACCTTAAAAGGGGCGTGTAATGGCTTTCTTGGCTTGGAGAAATACTAATGGGGAAAAAACCGCTGACGGAAGCATTTTACTGGTGTATGTAATAGCACAGCGATACGGATCGATGAAAATGTTTTGTTATAAAGTACGATGTATCGCTTGATATTGTACGCTTAACGCTTGTATCGTATCTTGTTACGCGTACCTAAAAGTGTCATCTTCTCATGATGCGATTTGTTTTATGACCCCGTTATGCCTATGCTTGTCTATTTCTTATTTATTTGCTCTTTAATCCAGTTTGAACTGTGCATATGCAGCAATGTGACACATTGATTTTAGGCGCTATTTAAATATTACAGTATTATATTATAGGCAAGTTATCTTATATTTAGATATAATACATGTATAATAGGCTATTTACAACTAATATTATTTAATGCAGGCGGGTGCATGCTCATGGCTGGATATGCATCACTTCATTGGTGACCTTATGGCAGCAAGTGCTTCAGTCTCTGGTCATCCACTGAGAGAGCAACGAACTGAGGAGACACAGAGTTCTGCTTGGCCCAAAGTCTCTCATCCTCCCCAGTCTATCCCATCCAGACAGAGCCAGGTGAAAAGTGCTGTCCGGATAGGTCTGCATTCTGAGGAAAAGGAAAGGGAGCCTAGAGACTATGAAAGCCATAGTGAGTAAATATTACAATATACTCTAGTCTACAGTGTCATTGTGTTATAATTAAATTACAATTAATCCTCATTAAGTTTTTTAATTCTTTAGAGGCACATACTTATTGCATTTACTGGCCTCAGCAGCCTATTGCCAAATGATGAGATCATTGCCTGGTGATTTCACCAGGACAGATACAGCAAATAATAAATGCAATTATGCATTTTAACATATATTAAAAATACATGAATACATTAATCTTGCTACAAATGTTCACAGACTTTCTAATGCAGATCAGAGGCAGCATAAATGCAATCCAATAATTTGTCCTAACTATATATTAAAGAAGAGGTTATTATGAAAAGATAATTGGAATCAGATGGTCATTATCAGAAAGTAAACCGAGACAGGGTGACTAGGACCCTGATTTTCTGATATGAACATTGGTTTCCCAAAAATTGTTGAGCAGTTAGTCACACAGTGTTTCTCTGGACAATAGTCATTTTTCAGAAACATTTTACAGTTGAATAATAACACAAAGCAGAATCAAATATTCCAGAGAGCCATGTAATAAATAAAGATCCTAAAAAGATTTTAGTAATGGTAATTAAGTTTTTTTTAAAACATAAATAACACTTAATATGCTAAAGCATTATGTATATCCCTGTAACTAATCAGTGAAGTACACATCCTTAAGTACATATTCTTTTGAATAACAACTGGTTCTCACTTCCCAACCATACAAGGAAATAGTTTTGTATTAAGTTTATTCCTTTTTTCTTCTTTACTTTCCACTCAGTTGATTTAAGCTGACTCATTTTGTGCATTCTCATCTCCCTCTTTTGTAGTTCAGCATCGTACCTGCACATGTCCTGGCTGTCCTCTTTCCTCATCTTCTTTTAGTGCCTCAATCCAGACACTGAAACCCAGAACCAGCCCGGCCTCACAGATCCAGCCACCTTCGTCCCTAAAATCCACCCTACCACAGCAGGCCAAAGAGCCCAGCCCTACCCCTATCGGCCTTGGTTTGTGTCTAGGTTTGGGTCTCTCTCTGGAAGAGGAAAACAGAGAGCCCAGCAGCATATCTGGTCACCCCCAGCAGGAGGACAAAGGCACTAGCACACACAGCCCAATCCCTCAGGCAAATCCTGAGTCCTCAGTTGTCCCACCTGTTCAGGCCTTATGTCTATGCTGCCACCGTGGCTTGCAAACCTGTAGCCAACTTCTATGCCAACAAAAGGACCCAGAGGCACATGTTGCTAACTACCATCATCACCACCATCACTGCCCGCTCACCACCTGCACATCATGTACTCTCCCCTCCTTCCCTTGCCTGTCCTGCCAACGCACCTTCCCCAATTGCGCCGAGCTCCTGCGGCATCAGCAGGGCCACGCTCAGCAGGAGAGCCTGCAGCAGCTCCCGTGCATGCACTGCAATGCCTCTTTTCCTCGGCCGTCTCAACTACTGCAGCACCAGCGAACTCAGCACGCATCCAAAACGGGCGGCTTCCTGTGCGCCGAGTGCGGACGCGCATTTAACTCACACAGCAATCTGCGAATCCACCTCAATGTGCACACTGGTGCCCGACCGTATATCTGCACCGACTGCGGCAAGAGTTTCAGCCAGTCCGGGGCACTTAAGATTCACCGCCGAATTCACACCGGAGAGAGGCCGTACACCTGTTCTTATTGCGGGAGGGGTTTCCCTCACCTGGCTGGGGTAAGAGCGCATCAGCGAATTCACACGGGGGAGAAACCATACCGCTGCGGTCAGTGTGGAAAGTGCTTTACTCAGTCTGGCGCTCTGAAGATCCACATTCGCATCCACACCGGCGAGAGGCCTTTCGTGTGCGGCATCTGTGGGAAGAGCTTTTCAAACCGTTCCGGCATCCGCTTTCATCACCGCACGGTTCACGGGATCGTGACGGAGCCCAACTCTGTGGGCAGGCCTAGTCTGGCTGCCTCTGCGTCATCCACAGTTTCAGAGTTCCAGGGAATTCAAGCCTCCAGTCTCAACCCGATTCATCTCCGGGTAATGGAAGGGAAGAGTCCACCCAGTAAAGAGCAGTTAAGTGGGGATAGGGACAAAGCCGCCCTTCCGTATGCCTGCGAGGACTGCGGACAACGCTTTCCAGATGCTCCATCTAGAAACAGACACCAGACGTTGCAACACTATTCTTCAGAAGAGAGAGAGAAGGAAGAGAGAGGCTCAGATAAAACTAAAGATTAGACAACAACTGCAAACATTTTTAACTCTGTATTTCAAAAGAGAGGGGGAAAAAAGGCAACTTTAATATATAATGTATTAAGCCAGGTATTGAGCCTGAAACATAAACAAAGCTAAGAGCTGATGCCAGTCCCCTCACACTGACTATCCGCTTGTTAAGTCGTGACACAAGAAATTTCCTGGTCCAAGGAACTATACATTTAAATTGAGAATACTATCTCAACAGCTTTTTATGAGCACTATTTATTCATATCACACATTCAAGTTTTTAAAAACTGATGCACACTACTATCTCTGGGCTCACCAATATTTTAACGATTCATAAAAGATGAATCACTGTCTGGCCATCTGAGATTTCGGTATGGAGATAAAGGTTAGGATTAGGATTGTTCAGTAGTATAACAGTGAGTTAGCACTGTTTGTTTGCCATTTGATGAGCATTTGGATCCAGAAATGGTGATGCGTGATGTCAGACTTAACAAGCAAAACCAAATAGTTTTGGTTATGTATGTTTCTTTTTCTTGATATTTGTGCCTCTAAAAAGATAAATTGAGACAACATGTATGGTGAAACTGCACCTTAAAATTTAAATAAGTAGCTTTTCCTATCAGTATAAAGGTATTTATGTTTTAAGAATTACAGTACGTTACAAAACCTGGGGCCAGCTTCATAAACACATCCATTATGTAAAGACAGTGTCTTAAAGGGTTCGTTCACCCAAAAATAAAAATGTTGTCAATTATTACTCACCCTCATGTTCCAAACCCGTAAGACCTTTGTTCATCTTCGCAACACAAATGAAGATATTTTTGATGCAATCCGAGAGCTCTTTGACCCCTCCATAGACAGCAATTTAATTAACACTTTCAAAGTCCAGAAAGGTAGCGCAAAAAAACAAACAAAAATAACAACTTTATTCAACAATTTCTTCTAGCCTGTGTCAGACTCTAACACTGTTGACGTAGTGTAAACAGTGCAGCACTTCCAGAACGCCGCTTACCATGGCAAGAAGAAATTCTTGAATAAAGTTGGTTGAACCACTGTAGTCACATGGACTGTTTTAATAATGTTTTTACTTTCTTTCTGGGCTTTGAAAGTGTTAATTCAATTGCTGTCTATGGCGGGGTCAGAGAGCTCTCGGATTTCATCAAAAATATCTTCATTTGTGTTCCGAAGATGAAAGAAGGTCTTACGGGTTTGGAACGGCATGAGGGTGAGTAACTAATGACAGAATTTTCATTTTTGGGCGAACTAACCCTTTAAGATCTAGTATGACTCACTAGCAGTTAGTCTTACTTTTCTGTTTCAAATTTGGCCAATCTACATTTTTATATCTGAATTTAAAAAGTTATGAAAAGTTTTAAAGAATAAAATTTGATGACTAACTTGCAAGACTATGCAACTGGCCCCTGTACTATTTTTTCCACCATCAGGCTGAAAGGTTACCAGAAAGCAAAGGGAAGAACACTAGGTTTACAAATGGCATTCGTAAGTCTCCATGTCAGTAAAACCGTTCCACCAGCATTGTTCTCCTGCTCCCGAGTACGGTTAGCTAAACGTGCTGAGAAATTCAAGTGTATGAACGGACTGTAATTATACTGTATCAAAATGTTTGAAATGCTACTCGTACCTACAACCATTCGGCATGATAGTGGAAAAGTGTTTTATTTTTTACGTTTTAACACTTTGTATGTGCAAGAATTTTGTAGTTTTGCTAGTTATTTTTGTTGTTGTTGCTTTTAATATTTCTTTTTAGTGTTCAAATGAACTTCTAATGCTGTTTTGATGATGAACTGGATCATTAAGTAAAGGTTCTGGATTGATCATTTGTTACGTTTTAACATAATGGAAAATGTAGGCCTGAGTAAGTTCCCTGTTGTGCATTGGCTGAAGGAATAGTGCCTTTCTTAATTGGAATCTTGCAAAGCACATGCAAACCAAGACAAATATTTAGATTCTGTCTAGTGATGCACCGATATATAAACATTTTGGTTGATACTGATAATTCTTTATATTTGAAAGCCGGTAACCAATATATTGATCGATATATCAAAATCAAAATTTTTATATCATTTTTGAGAGCCTGATTACAAAAACAAAAGTCTCACCATTAACATCCATGTCCCAAACACACAAATATAATGCTCTCATTATAATTTTATGTAGTCTATATGACAGACTTGCTCTGCACATGTTGCACTTAACTGTATTTTCCTTTTTTAATGTGATTTCAATCATATTTCAAGCAATTCAAAACCATCATGGTGAACAGTGCACATCTGTCTCAGCTGAAGGAAATAACCCTTTATTTATCGGCTTTAATATATTGGCCAAATTTTCTTATTGGGCCGATAACATTAACATTAAAAAAATGAACATATATCAGCCAGTACCGATATTGTGGCCGATATATATCGTGCATCCCTAATTCTGGCCATAGCAGTCAAAAATCAAACACGGCCATCAATTGCTACAATTGTTTTATAAATGTGGTTTTAAATTAAATGAAGCTCTTGCCATATTTTAAAGCATTTCAGCTTGTTGTGTGGAGATGAATATTATGACATTATTAGGACATGTGATGTACTTGCTTACTGTGTTTGTGCAGGGACTGACAGTATACAAGACTGCACGGAGTCAGGGGCTGCATTTTCACAGTTGTTCAAAGGTTTGTTGTTAAATTATCTAACTGCATCTGTATTATTACTCAGAATTAAAGTTTGGCAAAACTGTAATGGGAAAAGTATTGTCCACCATTGATATGTGAACCCACTTTATGTGGTATTGTGAATGTGGTTAGCCAATTATAAAGGTCAATAATTGTAACCTTTCAGTCTCAACCCAGAGCATCAGATACTTTTTGTACATCTGTCAGCTCGTGTCTACTCCTGTCCATTGTGTACACATACCAACAAAAATAAATGTTGACGGACCTTATTTGATGTTTAAATTTGTGATCTATCAGTATGGTTTACTGATGTATTCTGTTTTGTTGATTACATTTTAATATCTGGTACCTTTCAGATCAGAACCCTTGAACCATATCATGGTATGATGGTTACATATTGTCAATATGAGACACTGTCTACATCAGATACATTGCTGAGTCACCTACAGTCACCTGAAATTACTGCAAGGTCAATGAACTTTAGACTAGGGAATTTCCATAGTCTCCTAGCTACTGTTCTGCCCTCTTCAGATTTCATAGGCTGTCTACCTGCGTGTTTATTATTATTTCTCTTCCCTCCAGTTCAGTGCCATTTGTAAGTAAGAGAAAGTAATATTATACTCGCCCCAGATATATTTCACCTTGAGGACAACAAACATGCCCGCGCAACTGTGCGTTTCTTTAAAAACGCATTTGCGCAAGTGCAGCATTTTTATTTTAGCATAATATTTTCAGTGTTATTCCCAAATGTATTCCTGTTATATAGGCTATATTTTACTTTGCACTAGGTTGTATTTAACTTCAAACTCTCAAACGTTACATCGACTTAATGAATCGAAAAGTAAAGAGAATCCATAAAACTATCCATATAAAATTAAATATTAAATAGGTCTAGGCTCAGCAGTAATTGGCATCAGCAGCAGCTGAGGCTGAAATATCACCCTCGTCTGTGGTCTGAACCCGGTAGTTATGACCATAACCTTTAAGACTTCATTTTAAAAAAAGAATTGAAGGATGTCATAACAATTTTTACCGTTTTGTAGGCCTACATATTAACGTAAGGAAGATAAATAAAATAAAATAAGTTTGGTATCTAAACCTGCCGTAAAATAAAAGTATTAGTAGCCTAGGTCTAATGTCATTTTTTATCATGATGGATTCACATATCAGACTTTTATCACACAAAAACCTAAAAAATAAAATAAAATAAAAAACAACTTTAACCGCCAGATAGGCTACAGATGTGCCTGAACTCACACCTCTGAACACAGATTATGCTAGATACAAGTGATGCTTTGCTTAATTTGCATACGGACTTTATGTTTTGAGACCATGGCACGATAACTTTTTCTTTTAGTATTTTGGTAATTTTGATAAATACTGAACAGATGAATGCTAACATTATATTATTGCATCGTTGTATCTTTGTAACAAAAACAAAAGAAACATATAGCACGTTAAGCTCCGCCTTCTTTCGCGCTGATAAATTGTGTTTACAAACTTTCATTTTGCCATTTCTTCTCAGTTCTCAAACGCAGAAGTCAAGATACTTCAAGATGAAAGGCTATATTCTCCTCGCAGTTCTGGCGTTCACCTTCCTCCAAAGAACCACTGGTAAATAACATTTTGCATATGTCTTCGCGAAACCATTATTTTTAAGGCATTTTACTGTTTCAACCTAAAATCAATGTTCGTATACCAAACGCAGTATGTTAGTATATCTATAAAAACAACAAATCAGGTGAGACTGACAGGTACGAAATGTGAAATAGACCTAAATAAATAGCTAAATAAAGTTTTTCTAGTTGTTATTTATTTTTCACTTATTTTTTTATTTTTATTGCTGGCTGATATAATTGCATACCTAAAAATTTAATTCGTCTCAACTACCTACAGTTGTCCGGGGTAATACAGGGGATTTTTGCAGTTAAGTGAAAACGGAAGTGTTCCCTTTTTGTTAGGTTAGAGGATTGTAATACAACGATATATAGGCTTATCATATAGCTTAACTTACTGATATATATTATCAAAAGCCCCATGAAGATTGCATTTGCAATGTCACTTTACACGGGACGTATTTCAAGACGCCTACAGCAAGTAAGACTAGGAATTTGACACCTTACCTAATGCTCACCATCTTGACCCAACCAGTTAGACGACATTCGAAGGAAACGTTCACATTTGTTTGACAGTAATAACTTTTTCATTGACACTGCACGTGAGACTATGACTAAGAAAAAATATGCTTTCATTTCTGTATTTATACAGTGTTTGCTTCAGTTTCACTACACTACACGGATAGCATGTTCATGTTGCTGTCATGGCTGGCAAATAAAGTGCTCAGACCAGGAAGTTTAGAGAATATTCTGGCCACTATACAGTGGATATTAAAAGTCTGTACAGCCATGTTTTTGTACCATCTATGCAATGCCACTGAAAACCAAAGTAACACACTTCAAAGAAAAATAAGTGTGCACACCCTGAACTAATACTTAGTTGAAGCACCCTTCGATTTCATTACAGCACTGGTTGGAGACTGTCTCGGTCTCTCTGTTGTCTGAGTATATTAGCTTGACACGTCTCGGCTTGGTAATATTTTCCCGCTCTTCTCTGCAAAAACATGCTAGATGTGTTAAATTGCGAGTTTTCAGCGACATTGCATACATTTACATGAACTGTGAAAAAGTTCCGAAATGACAAAATCACAAAAACCAGCTGTTTAGACTTTACATATAATTACATACACTGATATATGTTACATATCAGATCAGAGTGACAAAAAGCACTGCATCTACATGAGATACTAAACAAATTCTGTTGTTTAGTATCCCATATAGAGGCAATTGTGTCTTTATTCTATAAAACTAGTGGGTTTAATTCTCACCATTAACTAGTTGCTTATTAGCATGCATAATACTAGGATATTGGCTGTTTATTAGTACGTATAAAGCACATATTAATGCCTTATTCTGCATGACCTTATTCTACATCCCTTAATCCTACCCAATACCTAAACTTAAACGCTACAAAAACGACCATACTAACTATTAATAAGCAGTAAATTAGGAGTTTATTGAGGCAAAAGTCATAGTTAATACTGAATATGTGTTCCCCATACTAAAGTGTTACCAAACTAGCTAATGTAATATTATTTTTTTGTGTTTCAGCTTCTTTGGAGGTAAAAGGTCCAACTGGGCCAATTCTGGAAGGACAGGATGTGACATTGGAGTGTGTGGATACAGAATCTGAGCTGAACATGAGCACAGTGCACTTTCAGAGGTTCTCTAAGGTAAGGTCAATTACACAATAGCAAGGAAATGTCTGGTACACAATTCTCTTTGACGTGCACTTGTCTGTAAATGTCAAGAAAACAGCAGAGTGAAACCGAAATGACACCTTGTTTCTCATGAGAAATGAGAAGGATTAAGGTTATTGTTGCTGTCTGTGCACGTCCCCTGCAGTGCCGGTCTGATTACTGTAGAAACAGAAAACGAGAGATCTAAAATTACAAACACATCTGTCAAGGACACTTACTCTCAGATACACAAATGCTCTCATAATTTTGTAAACAATCTTATAGGGCAATCACAAATAAAGAACAATATTATTTTGAATGTATTTGTCTGGGGATCAAGGCTGCAATTGGTATTTAAACAGCAGGAGGCAGTGTGTGTTTTAGCGAGTTTCCGAGAGCTGTTATTCTGGGTTTAATTAGTATCTGGCAGTGAGGGGCCTTTGGAGGATTCACAACATCTGCTGCTTCTGTCAGTGCAGAGTCTGTTTGTCACATTTTCCAGCTATCTAAATGCATTCGAAAAAAAAAAAAAAAGGATTTCCATACCACCAATCACAAAGACAGATGTTTTGTTTTGCAAGCTCTCATTAACCTGTGTTAGTGAGACCCAAGTGCCATTGCCCCGAATAGTCTGATTCCTCCAAGTGTAGCATATTTCATCAAATTTGGCAAGTGTTCCCTACTGTAGCCTACTGCGTCATATTTGACACACACTTTTCTACGGCCTCTAAATGATCAAAATGTTGATGATAAACCTGTTTTACACAATCTAGTACATGCCTTCTGTTGTCTTATTAATAGGTTCACTTTTTTTAGCAAAAGGCCTTTAACTCTAAATATGTCCAGCTGCATGTCTTTTTGCTGTGAAATTGTTACTGATTTTTATAAAGTAAACCTAAGTATAACTTTTATATTGGTAGTAATACTTCAAGATGAAAACTTGAAAACTGGACTGATGCAACTAAGGTTTACTTGACTATCCATAATTAATTTTTTTCATGTTATCATGTTAATTTGTGAGTATCAAATATGAACATGTACATCTCACAAACATCATTGTATCGCTTTCCATTGTTGTTTTGTCCTTCACAATAAAAGCTACAGAGCTTTGATCATAAAACTAAGCATTTAAATATCATCCTATTAAGATATATTATTGGGAAACACAGAGTGACAACTGATATTTATATGCATTTTATGTAAGTAGTCTTTTGGAGTAAAATTTTTCTTTCTTTTTTTCTTCCCCAGTACATGAAGAGGTGGTATCGGCTAGAGGCGGATCAGGAGTATTTCTACCGCCGGTGTTTTCTGTATGATGTGGATGTGAGAAGGGAGGATGATAGACTGCTCCTCTTCATCGCCAGCATCCAGTCCTGGTCTGAGGGTCCATACCGCTGTGTCTCTGAGAACAGTTCTGCACCAGACAACTCCTCCCAGCCCCTCACCATCCCCATCCACTGTGAGTAAGAGACATCATGGGCTGCATGAAGATATGTTGTGATGCAAATCCCCATTGATTGCTACATGCGTAAATTGATCCATATATGTCTAGATTGTCCAGATCTTTCCATTGTTGTGTGTGAGGCCAGTTGCATCTGACATTTTGTCGCAAATAATTTTTATATTTGGGATTTAAAGGTCCGATGACAAATAAAACTCTTTATCTCCCAAGATGACAAAATCAATATTGATATTGATTGGGGGTTTTGCAGTGCCCAGGGATGAGTTGACAGTGGTGATTTATTGGAAAAACTGAATGAAAAAAACTGATGGAGCTATACAGAGATGTTCGATATGAATAATCAGATGGTGACAAGATGATCCATGCCCACAATGTGTTATTACAGTCAACCTGGACTTAAAATGCTATAATCGTTGATAATAATCCATTTCTGTCACCAAGAAGTTACACTGCCAATTTGGTGTTGGCAAGATTTCATATTTTTTAAGTCTCTTACCCTCACGAAAAGGAAGTTTATTCAAGCGTGCTATTAGTATACTTCTTTAAAAAAAAATAAGAGAAAAATAAGAAAGTGTACTTTCAGTCTACTTTTTATGTACTTCTCAGAAATATACTTTATGTACTTGTCACGGCACAGTGAGAGAGGACTCAGGCGCAGAGATTAAAAGGTTTATTTGAGACACACAGCAGGCAGGCAAGAGATGGTGGGAGAGGGTAGAGGAGGTGAACACAGTCCAACAGAAGTCAGGGAACAAAGCACCAAGACTTGACTTGAACCACACAACTGGAAACGTAGACAGCAACCTATGCTGAAATCCAACAACAGGCAAGGAAAGCACATGAAGCACAAGGTGTCACGGGTAGCACAAACACAACTAACTTAATACAACAAACTGGCAAAACATGAGGGAAGGAGAACACAATAAATAGGGAGAAGAGAACATGAGGAACATGTGAGCACACTCAGAACAATAACGATTTAAAGTTTACTGAGATTGATAAGTTTACTGAGAGTACACTTCAAAGTTTACTTTCTTAAACTAAAAAAATTACTACAAGTATTAAAATAGTAAACTACTTGTATACTTATAAGTTCACTTGTAGTACAAATACAAAACATAGTTGTGAACTAGTTGTGCACTTAAATTGTACTTGTTACACTTATAGTACACTTAAACTTATACTTTTATATAGTAAAAAGTGGGCCAATTTAGTCCCAAGCAAGCAGTATTGAAATAGTACACTTACAAGTAAAATATTGAAATATTATTACCATTTAAAATAAATGTATTCGATGATGAAGCTAAATTTTCAGCATCATTACTCCAGTCTTCAATGTCACATGATCCTTCAGAAGTCATTCTAATATGCTATGATTATATGCTGATTTAATGCTTAGGAAACATTTATTTTTATTATTATTATTATCAATGTTGAAAAATTTGTGCAGGTTAATATTTTTGTGAAAGCTGAAAATATTCAGGATTCGTCTTTCAAAAGAACATAATTTATTTGAAACAGTTTTTGTAACAGTCTAAAATTCTTTACTGTCACTTTTGATCAATTTAAAGCATCCTTGCTGAATAAAAGTATTCAATATTTCCATGACCTACTTCCTTGTTTTTATGCTATGCAAATGCATCCAGTACAGAGCTGTTTTGACTAATCCGTTTTATCCTCATATGTTCTCTCTCTTTCTCTCGCAGATATGCGGGAGGTGGCAGTGCACAGGGCTGGCTTAGGATACTTAACACGTTATTTCAACTCGGTGCAGGACCTCAAAGTACGATTAGGTGATGATGTGGAGCTGGAATGTTCTACTTCAGCTTCCGAGGCACCTGAGTACTTCTGGGCTAAAGAGGTGACAGATGCATTTTCCTCACAGCAGTTTTTTTTAACATGATACATTACCCTGTCTGCTACATTACTGTTGTTTTGGGACTGCAGTTGCCTGTTTACACGTAATAGATATGTAGGTTTCTCATACATCTCAGAGAAAAGCCTGGAAGGCCAGCTCGCTTAATAAAGTTCTGTTGAAGTGAAAATAAGCTTAGTCACTCAGGTCTGGGGAAAAGGCTGTGAAAGTTGTCAGCTCATTTAATTAGAACAGGAATTGTGCTAAGCCAGGAACAGTGTACAGTAGATCTGGAGTGTCCATAGGTTATGTCTAGTCTACACTCCCCCGATCAATTCGGATAAAAAAGGAAAAAAAAAAGTTTATTTATGAGCTTTGTGCACCCGGCGTTGCAGCCAAATGTGAGCAAAAATTGGCTTTGGTGAGAAAATAAAACTCACCAGGGCCCAGTTACTTTCCAGTGGCTGTTTATTTAATGTTATGGTTTGAGTAGAAGTTTAAGTAGAATTGTGAGAAAGATAATTGGGCCCCCACTGATATAACTGACACAAGCGATTCAAATCAAAGGAATAAGCCACATGAATCATGACAGATGTTTGCTAAAGAAAACATCTGTTGTGACTCAAATGTCTTCTTCGTTATCTACAATGTCTAGAAGTTGTTTTTTTTTTCACCATGTGGCAACACATGTGAAATATTCCTCAAATTGAGTCACTAAAATGGATATGTACTGTATAATTTATATTATTGTCATGGTCGGTTACAGTGAAGAGGTGAGAGGCAGGATCTAGTCGCAGGCAGTACATTTATTATACTAACATACGAAAAACAAAAACACTCTGGGCAGAACAACAGAGTATTACGCAAATGACACAGACAAATGAACAGAACAAAACACAGGGCTTCAATAGACGGAAACTAATCAACAAAATGAATGACAGGTGCAACGATTCAAACAATCAATGAAAAACCATGGAAACAAAGTGAATACAAATAAACAGAACTAATACAGGGGGGTATTCCAGAAAGCAAGGTTAACTTACCGTCACATATACCTTGAACTCCTGGTTGATTGACACAAATTTTGCTTACTCGAGGTATACTGATTCCAAAAACGTGTCCGTGAGTAAGTTCAGACAACTCAGAGTAAGTTCCTGGTTAACACACACAAGACATTCTCAACAGAACGAGCGAATTGATGATTCACCATAGAAGCTAAGAAAAAAGCGTGCCATTCTACTTCCTCCTTCTTCTTTTGTTTAATGGCGATTTACATAACCTACTTAGTTCCTCCTATTTGGTGGTTGTGCAATAATTTTTTCAGTCTTTTTGTTTAATAAGTAATCTTTATTCACTGAGAATAAGGATTATATTGTTTGTTTGATGCTAATTAATTGAATGCAGATCCATGTGTGAGATGACTATAAAATAAATAATAAATATATATGAATTGAATTAACATTTAAACATTACCTTGTTATAATAGTGCTTTAGGATTAATATATAATATTGTATATTATATAACCGTAAGTATATAACAAATGTAGTTATATCAATAGATGCTATTTACACCAAGCGAAAATAGTGGTATATTCTATTTAGTGTTCTTATATGTGTAAATAGGTAGATGCTGTTTGCACCTCAGTATTGTTGTACATTATTATTAAACATTTCGTTTGGCACTTTTTCACGTTTAGAACATTTTCTTCATTCTTATTCTCATTCTTATTGAAAGTAAATGCCTTTCCGATGTGATACGTGATAGGAAAAAGGAGAAGAGCGAGCTCTGCAAAAGGCGAATTCGAAGCCGGGTCGATCGCGTCAAAACCAAGTTCCTTGAGCCTTACCCTCTACTGACTACACCACTGAAGACATTGAAATACACGTCTTTTTCAATCTTGTGTGACTCAACCAGGCGTTGTTGGGCGGAGCTAGTGTGAATAGTGCTTGCCAACAAGGCGTGCTATTTGCACTTGGTGTAAATAAACACTTGGTTAATTTATATTACACGCTTCTGAATACCTCTTAAGCAAACTAACCCTGGAACTTACCCTGTTACCCATGTCTACTTACCCCGAAAGTTACCTCCGTTTTTGAAACCGAAAGTTTAGGATATCCGCTTACTTGCCCTTAAACATACCCGGGTATGTCACATAACCTGCTTTCTGGAATACCACCCAGGTAACAAACACACCCAAAACAGAAACAAACAGATAACCTGTATATATTATTATATTATATATTATTATATTATATTATATTATATTATATTATATTATATTATAGATATATAATCAATGAAAATCATTTCAGGGACAGTACCAAATGTATTCTGGTAAGGCCAGTAAAAATGTATTCACCCACCATAGGCTTATGAGACAAAAAGTAAACGTGTTTAACTGTTGAACATACTAATCTTGACTAGTGTACATGTAACCTGCTGTAGAAAGCACAGCCCGTGTTCTTATTCTCCAAAAAAAGTCCCTCTAAATGTCATGGTGTGGGTGATCGATGACCATAAAATTTCATGAGATGGAACTCCAGAATGAGTCACTCCTGTTATTCAGGATGAAAGTCTGTCCTCCACCACATCAAAAATGTGCACTATCATTCTCTGACAGCTAAAACCCCTCGGCATCAAATAAATATTATGCAAGGGCATGTTTTTGCTTAGTCAATATGGCTTCAAAATATGCAATTCAAATTGTTACCCAAGGCATGACTGAATAAAAGTAGATTCTTATAAATAGAGTAAACCAGAAAACAAGCTTCCCTTAAATGGCAGAACACGGTCTGGTGTATAGCAGCTACCTGTTTATTGTGCTGTGTCTGCACTCCAGTGGAGGAAACAGGAAGATGCTTGGAGCCAGCGGATTAGCTCAAACAATGGTGCTTTGGCCAGAACTTGGCTTGACTGGGAATCCTCTTAATTCACTTTCATTTAAATTGAAATGGACTTTGTTGGCAGGCTGCAGAAGTCCCTCTAGTGCCAGAAGCATTTGTATAGTTATGAGTGTTTTTTGCACAGGCATTTGTTTCCTTGAATTGTATGGTGTTATGTTTTATTTTTTACTTCATTACTCTTTCATAATCACTAACATTATTTATTGTAAATGGCACATGGATTCTTAGTTTTTTCCTTTTCATTTCTGTTGTATTTTCGATTAAAAAAAGTGGGAATTCACCCAATTGCATGATTCCCTTCCTAAGAATGATTACTTCTGCCTTATCTTTCTTACGTCAAAGCTTGTAGTTCCTGCTTTGCTTTTCACTTCTCTATAACCTCTGTGTGTGTCTATTTTATATCAAGGGAGAGGACTGGATTTTGCCCTCCAATAAGTTGAAGTTGAACAATGTGAGGGATCAGAATGGAGGGAGATACACCTGCTCAGCTCAGTCGCCCACTGTGCGGTCCCTCCTGAAGAAACGTACAATCAGCATCACTGTTCTACCAGGTCAGAGCTGACAAAAGTGTGCGGCTTGTGGAGAACATCTTCAGCTGATTTGTTCATATACAGCAGGGCTTCTCAACTCTGGCCATAGAGATCCACTTTCCTGCAGCGTTTAGCTTCAATCTTGAGCAAACATTTTAGTAATCTTGAAGACCTTGATTAGCTTGTTCAGGTGTGTTTGATTAGGGTTGGAACTAAACTACAGGAAAGTGGATTTCGAGGGCCAGAGTAGAGAACCCCTGATGTACAATAAGTTCATAATTTGAATGTTTCATTTTATATCCAATGGCACTAGCAACTATTCAGCAACCAAAATCCCTTTTTGATCTATTTGTCCAATTTTCAGTTTTAGAGTATAAACCCGTGTAAGACAATAATATTGCTAATACCTTGTGACCTCATTTAACTTCCATAATATGATATATTTCTTAATTTTGAAATGATAAACAATGGCCAGTTTTCTTTGAGTCAGGAAAATACCTACTGTATGTCTGCACGACATGCATAATATCTTCCATGCTATTAAAACTGAGTATTATAATAGGATGATAATGTTTCCATGCAGCTTTACAGATGATTGTCTAATTGTGCCTTAAAGTCCTACAATATTTCTGCCTTTTGACAATGTTCAATATGTATATCGATATTTTGTAATTGCTCTTAGGAATGGTCAGAGGAACCACAATTTATATCAGCCACTGTTATCAAGTAGATTTAAAGTGCAAAAAGCAGTGGAATAAAATTGATGAACAGAAAATGAGAGTTGTTTCAGAGAATGAGCAAGTTATTACATTATGATTTGAAGACTAAGAAGTCAACAGTTATTGCACTAACGTGCACCGATGAATCATTCACAATAAGAACTGAATTAAGGAAGTAAATAGGGTTGAATTTGATTTTAATGTTGACAATTACCCTCAATTAGCTCACCTGCTCAAGCCTGAGTAACTAATACCAATGTTAATCAGGTTGAAATGTTTTAAATTTTTAGTTGTTTTTCTTTTCAAAACATTTAAAGACTGTATAATATGTGATTTTGTCTATCTCTTAGAGGATGCAGCATGGTATGAGTCAACCACGAGTCATATTATCATGGTATCTGTTGCTGTATTGGTCCTTCTGGTGGTTCTAATATCCATGACCGCTTTCCTCTGCCGCCGAGCCAATCAGAGGAAGCACAAGGGACCCATGTAAGTCCTCCAAATCACCCTAGTCATGTTGTCTGGAAATGTGTGCAGTGATTCATGTGGGTGTTTGACCTTCAGCCCTCCTTTATCATGTCGAGTGGAGTCTGTGTATTACTGTGAGCATCAGTAGACGCTGATGTCCACTTCTCTCACTCCCTCAAAGCTGTCGAGACAGGCTAGTCTATGTGCAAATAACTGTCTCAATAACTACACCCCTCCCTCAGGCCCACATCTTTTCTTATTCTGCCAGATAAAACATTCACTCTGTCGTATTTCCTTCTCTCGTCCTCTCAGTGATGACCGTTCCCAGAAGAAACCCATCTACAGATCCAGTGTGGAGTCCCTGCCCTCCACCACTGGTGACAAGCAGCCGCTTGTGTAAAGAGTGAGATTGATGGAGGACTGGAAAGGAGAGCAGAGAAAAGAAGACAAGAGAAAAAGATTAAGGAGTATTGGGTATTCAGAGCAGAAGGGAGTTAATGAGAGCTTTGCCCATAGATTTTAGTTTTGCTCTTGGGCCTTTATTCAGATATATAATTTGGAGACTGTCTACGCAGGAAATCGAAAAAGTATACAAAGACGGGACAAATTATGGTTTTACTGTGGGTCCTTTCCAGTGTGGATGGCAGCAATGCTCTTCAACAAAAGGTGTGCAATTTTCTCTGTATTGATTCAACAGCCCTACAAAATTGAGAAATGCTGAAAAGATGTTTTTGTGAGGTGACATTGAAGGGTTCTTTCTTCCCACTAGTCTTGGGTTGGCTTATTTCTTTAAACTTATTAACATTTCTTTTTAGGAAAAAACACTGTCTGCAAGCTGTACAATCATTTAGTCCGATGTAAAAAATGTTGAGGGTATTGCTTTGCATAAGTATATACTATTCTGCTTCACTTGAAAGGACAGTAGATAAGATCCAGATTAACACTGAACCAATTACTCTAGAAGCACTTTGGAACTGTTGCACTTTTTTTACAAGTTTGATTTTTCTATATCTTTGAATTTAAAGCTATTAAAATGACTTTACACCATAATCACCCTCCAGTGTTGTTACTGATCTAATTAAGATAGACATTCATGTATGCTCAACTTTGCCAAGAAATCTCAAGAGAGTTCATCTCGGTGTAAATGGCATTGCCAGTTTATAAAAAGATATTTCCATTTTCAAACTTCTGAGGTATTAATAAATACCCGTGAGTTCTGATACACAATTGGCTGGCTGATTTGTTAAAGTTTTTAAAGTTATAAAAATTGAAATGCTTCTTACAAAAACATATCGCTTTGCATCAGTAGGCCTTTATTAACACGCTGGAGTCGTGTTAATAAAGTAAAGTAAAAAAAGTAAAAAATTACTTTTATGATGAATAGATGCACTTTTTCAGGTTTCAAAATCTAAGGTACCATTCACTCCCTTTATAAAGCTTGGAAGAGCCAGGATATTTTTTAATATACAAACCCGATTCCAAAAAAGTTGGGACACTGTACAAATTGTGAATAAAACGGGAATGCAATAATTTACAAATCTCATAAACTTATATTTTATTCACAGTAGAATATAGATAACATATCAAATGTTGAAAGTGAGACATTTTGAAATGTCATGCCAAATATTAGCTCATTTTGGATTTCATGAGAGCTACACATTCCAAAAAAGTTGGGACAGGTAGCAATAAGAGGCCGGAAAAGTTAAATGTACATATAAGGAACAGCTGGAGGACCAATTTGCAACTTATTAGATCAACTGGCAACATGATTGGGTATAAAAAGAGCCTCTCAGAGTGGCAGTGTCTCTCAGAAGTCAAGATGGGCAGAGGATCACCAATTCCCCCAATGCTGCGGCCAAAAATAGTGGAGCAATATCAGAAAGGAGTTTCTCAGAGAAAAACTGCAAAGAGTTTGAAGTTATCATCATCTACAGTGCATAATATCATCCAAAGATTCAGAGAATCTGGAACAATCTCTGTGTGTAAGGGTCAAGGCCCGGAAAACCATACTGGATACCGTGATCTTCGGGCCCTTAGACGGCACTGCATCACATGCATACATATGCTACTGTAATGGAAATCACAGCATGGGCTCAGGAATACTTCCAGAAAATGTCAGTGAACACAATCCACCATGCCATTCGCCGTTGCCGGCTAAAACTCTATAGGTCAAAAAAGAAGCCATATCTAAACATGATCCAGAAGCGCAGGCGTTTTCTCTGGGCCAAGGCTCATTTAAAATGGAATGGGGCAAAGTGGAAAACTGTTCTGTGGTCAGACCAATCAAAATTTGAAGTTCTTTTTGGAAAACTGGGACACCATGTCATCCGGACTAAAGAGGACAAGGACAACCCAAGTTGTTATCAGCGCTCAGTTCAGAAGCCTGCATCTCTGATGGTATGGGGTTGCATGAGTGCGTGTGGCATGGGCAGCTTACACATCTGGAAAGGCACCATCAATGCTGAAAGGTATATCCAAGTTCTAGAACAACATATGCTCCCATCCAGACGTCGTCTCTTTCAGGGAAGACCTTGCATTTTCCAACATGACAATGCCAGACCACATACTGCATCAATTACAACATCATGGCTGCGTAGAAGAAGGATCCGGGTACTGAAATGGCCAGCCTGCAGTCCAGATCTTTCACCCATAGAAAACATTTGGAGCATCATAAAGAGGAAGATGCGACAACGAAGACCTAAGACAGTTGAGCAACTAGAAGCCTGTATTAGACAAGAATGGGACAACATTCCTATTCCTAAACTTGAGCAACTTGTCTCCTCAGTCCCCAGACGTTTGCAGACTGTTATAAAAAGAAGAGGGGATGTCACACAGTGATAAACATGGCCTTGTCCCAGCTTTTTCGAGATGTGAGGATGCCATGACATTTAAAATCTACTTATATTTCCATTAAAATGATACATTTTCTCAGTTTAAACATTTGATACGTCATCTATGTTGTATTCTGAATAAAATATTGAAATTTGAAACGTCCACATCATTGCATTCTGTTTTTATTCACAATTTGTACAGTGTCCCAATTTTTTGGAATCTGGTTTTTAACTCCGATTGTGTTTGGCTGAAAGAATGTCATACACTTAGGATGGCTTGAGGGTGAGTAAATTATGGGCTCATCTTTATTTTTGGTGAACTATTCCTTAAGTAACTTACATTTCAGACAAAATATTGTCAGTTACTTTATCTATTTTCCAACCAAACCAATTAAAAATTGAAATAAAAGCAGTCAATCATTGTTCCTTAATGATGCACCGTTTGAGTGATCCGGTTGAATGAATAATTCAATGATTCTCTCATAACGACTTGGGCTTGTCCAGAATCACCCCCTATGCCCTAATATAGTGCACTATTTGAAGGGATAGCCATTTGTATTGGTGTCTGAAACCATAGTGGATATTATCAAGTGCACTTATTCTAAACCATAATGCACCTTAATAATGAGTATAGGCCTACAACATACACTAGAGAATAACCATGAACTGTAAGCGTCCACTGAATGTGGGGGTGGGGAGGGGGTCCATATCCAAAAAGGCCTTGAGGCAGTCCTGAGGTATTCTTTCAGAATGTGACATCTAATCTTTACATGCTACCACAAGCCCAACTTTGTTTGGCATTTTCACAAGCAACATGAACTAGAATTGCCTGGACTATACCCAGTCAGTCAACACATAACCACAACCGTGTTTCTTAATTTTACCCTCCAATGCTTTAACTTTAGCAGTTAATCACTGTAAACATTATCATAGCTTTTCATTTCATTTCTTCTGTCTGTAATATTTGTGTTTCATTTTGTGTGGTTTTATTACCAGTGTGTGGTTGACCAGAAGCCACCATTAATAACTGCGTTTTGTGTGCTTAAACAATGACAGTTCATTAACGAAGGTACACGGCATGGAATACAACAAGAACAATATTATTACACAAATTATTCAAGATCTCTCTTTCTCTCCAGCAGACAGCGGTTATCATAAAGTCCTTGAACTAGAGAATATATTAGCATGGCACGCTCTTTGGAGTAGCAAAATCTGAAATGGCTACAGACCTAAAAGAAAAATGTTTCTTTCTCTTGGGGCTCTTCAAAGTAAATGGCCTACAGCAGGAAAATCTCCAAAAGGGTCACACATTTCACATTTACATCATATATATAATTGACTTTTATAAGAGAGAGAATAATAAAAGCTCTAAAAGCCTTTATTCCTGCAGTTTTTCAATGCTAGGATGAGGATGCCCTACACCTCTAATTCACAGAAATGCCTTTTCCCCCCAGCATTGTTTACTCAGAAATCATCAAAAACGGTTAATTTGTTGCATAAATATTTTTGGTTCAAAATGCCATGAGAAACATTGATGTGTGAAAATAATATTTCACGTCTCAGGGTTCTCACCTGCTAAGGTGCTTGTGAACAGTCATGCTTATTTTCTTATTTAAATGGCTTGCAGTTTCCTTTATATAAATTCAAATTATTTATGCTCTGACCACACTTCCAAAAGGTTTTATGTCTGCTGGCCAATTATAAACTGCTCTGGCATCCACGCGGCGCAGCTACATGTGGAAAGAAAAAGAGCAAACAAATGTTTTGGATCCTGCATGGGTGAACATGACTTTCTGGTGGTTGATTTCTTGCTTGTCTGTGTCCATAACCTTAAAGTGTTTTTTATGAATGACTATAATTGGACAAACAGTAATATCCACAATAGGCAGCAAAAACAAGATCATTTGGAGCAGCCAGTTTTGTAATTTGTTCTGTTTGTGTTCTTCAGCTGTTATTGCATCATTTAACATCAGAAACACGTGTTCATATTAAAATCAATGTGATTTCAATCTGACTCTATCATTTCTTTAGCATTGCTTTAGTATGTTGAATTCAAGCACAACCTCTTAAATTGTGAATTAAAATTCTGATATATTCACCACACGAGCATAAATTCAGGCACGTATGACTAATGAAGATTGATTTGAATCTAAAGGGTGAATTATGTTCTCAAGACAACAGTATTTTTCATAAATGCTTGGTGCATGTGTTTTGCAATATTCATTAGCCAGAACAATGGTTTGACATATTTTTTATCTTTTACATTTTTGACTTTGGGTAATTGTTTTGTGCTTCATAACTATCTTTCAATGTGACAACATTATTCCTACATGGGCAATAAAAGTTTTCTGAATTCAAGATTTTATAGCGATAAATATTTAGTAGGCTAATGCTAACTCCAGTCTGACAGACTTGAAATTGCAAGGTTTTTTTTTTTTTTTAAACCACACTGTTATTCCTCCAATTCATCACATGATGTCGCTAAATACAAACTATAAACTCGATTATAAATCCTTGGCGGTTTTAATTGCGCCAGTGAAGTGAGTTTGAGGAAGATATTGAAGTCGTGCTCGAGCTGGTTTCATGCCAGTTTGGTTGCTAATGGTCGTGTTGATTCTGTTCGTCGTATGTCACATAGTTGAACGAGTCACATTCTAATTCCTTGCTCTGAATTGGTCCAGTCAGCGAATCTGTCATTTATCTCTGCGGAATCCACATTAGCCTACACGCTAGAGATTCATTAAAAAGCTCAGTGTTCCAGTAAATTCGAATTATCTATATACAGCGCGTTCAAAACTTTATTGATCGCCACTGTAATTCATCACGTTAGCGGTTAATTGGAGGTCTAGGACTCACTCCAATAGCTGCAGTGCTATGAATTCGGTGTATAGCACATTGTCTTTTTGATCAAAACAAACGGTTATTTGTCTTATAATATTACTCTTACCCCGCCCATTGGGTGTGCGCTCATCATTGTCAAATCCGATTGGTTGTAGCTGAGCCCAAGAAAAACCGGCCCTTCTACATTTCCCACCTTTCATTCAGAGTATTGTATCAGATTGTGTGTGCATGTGAGTACTAGTATGTAACACACAACGCTTCCAGCAAACACTGGAGTTGAGAAAAGACACAACTCGTAGGTGAGAGCCTGCGCGCTCATGTTATTCTAATTCCTATCTAAGGAAGAGGAATTAACAGAGAGATCGGAATAACACACATGATGGCATTTTCTTCTTTTTGGAAGTATTGCGCTCCCCTTTCTCTCCTACTGCTCCTGTCTTATTCGCATACAGGTAAGAAATATGTATTCAGTCTATAAACACTTGAAAAGTTTACTTGCCAGATGTTCCACTAAAGAGAACTATTTATCTAATGTTGCCATCGCGAGATTGCCAATATGTAAACATCGGCATACGCGTCGCCTATAAGCACGCCGACTGCATTAAATGTTGTAGAAATCATGTTAGCTTCCATTGTATTGCATTTATACGAAAGTGAAATTAAAGCGGTTTCCCCTAGCCTAAAGTTCTTCTTGTTCCCGTTTCCCGTTTTTCTGCGAACATGTCTTGCAGGCTAATTATCGTTTATTATTTTGGTCAGTAGTTTGCGTCACTCACCTGCACCTCTGCTGACTCCGTTTGCTCTAGTAATAAAGTGGGCTCGCTCAATAACTGCATGCAGCACAAATATGTGCTTGCTAATTCGTTTTTTAGATGCGTTTCTAACCGGGTGCATTATTCTTCGTTGACGCTCGCGCGCATCGTTGTTCAGATATTGCGCGCTTTGTTCTTTCATTTATCGATGTCGCTTGAGATATCGAGCTGTATAGGCTATAGCCATTGCGACAGTCAGTGCAAAAACGCAGTTACCTATAGCCTATGTCATAGGCGATTGCGCTGTTCGGAGGTCCCGCTCTGGGCTCCTCTGCGCAGGGGTTACTGTCCCAAATCAGTCTTCAATACAAGACTGTCAGAGCAAATCCCAACACGGGCCGCGTATTTCATGCTTGCCATCGCATGATAAGTGCATCTGCTGTTGTCTTGGGATTTGGATTACAAGAGCATCTTGAAGATACTAGCTGGCCGTTTAATTCCTCTCTTCAAGCTGTGCCATCTGTTTGTAAGATGAGGCTCAAATTAATAATTATTTAAGCAAGAGCGAAAATTGCATGGGAAGAAACGAAAATGCGGCTACACTTTATTAGGTGTCTTTAACATGTGCCTAGGGCCGCATCGCATCCGTTCTGCTATAGCCCGATTGTCAGTTTTATGACAACCATTTAATAACTTACCTTGCAGATGATAATAATAATAATAAAAAAGCTAAGTTAGTTCTGATTCGCGAAACCATGCATCCACCAAGCAACGCAAAGACTAAATAAACTCAGGTTTGGAATATCTAAATGGAATTACTCTGCTCCAGTTCCACTCCAGGTTTCCCATTTCCTGATCGTTGAGAGAAATCCACACCAAGCGATCATGGAGAAAAGTGAAAACAAAAACGCTGGGAATTTTTAAAAAATATATAATTTTCTAGAATTCATACAAATCGTGAGACCTATTTCAATTACAAGCACAGTAGTGTGATGTACATGTACATTTTGAAGGCACAATATGTAAGTTTTCATCACCTGCAGTCGCGTTTTCAAAACAATAACAAAGAGGACGCTTGATGTCGCTGTGAAGGAGAGTGGAAAGATGGGTGATGTCGTTTTCACCATCCAGATATGTAGGCTATACAATTCACGAATCATGTTCACGGATGAGGTTATTCATGTAATGAATTAGCTGCAAGGAACGTGAAGCGCAATGGTATATTAGCCTGTAAATGTGACTATTTGTCAAATGTTTTGGTGGGTTAATGCGGCGCAGTTTTACGTGTTTAAAACAATCGTACTCAAATTAAATTTGAACGAACCCACAGTATCTGTCTCTGTCCAGTCCAAGTTTGTCGCGGCCTCTCTCCAAAACGCCTTATTTCTCCATTTGTCCCAAAGCCTGCTTGCCTCAGTTGATCTACGTTTACGTTTTCTGGGGGATTTTCTGTACTCCAATGAATAATCGTGATCCATAATGACTACAACAGCGGCGTGCTTTTGTGTTGCCATGGAAACGGAGGATAGAGCGGATATTACGCCATTGATGGGCGCAATGACATGGGACGCGCTATTATTTAAAATGGAAATTTCTCTGGATTTACAAATCCTTGGGAACTTTTGGGATACTGCAAGTACACAACAACTGCATGAAATATATCACGCTGTGCAAGTGGTTTTTGGATATTTTATTACAAAAAACTTACATATTGTGCCTTTAATACAGTCAAATTATACATGCATAGTAAAACAGGGCAAAAAATAGTCCCTCGGTTGAGTGTTATGGAAACAATATTAGAAAATGTATCTATTTGACATTCAAAAGCATTCCTTTGTTGAAATTTTGTAGCAATTTAAGCTGCTTCCAGGTTTGTGTGTGTGGTGAACAACTGAAGATTTTTTTCTGTACACCTATTCTTTGCAATTCTCGCTGCATGCGGCTATACATGCTGAAATGGCAGGGTGTCTCCTCATTTGAGCCTTGGAGGTCAAGAGGAGCTATGGAGATGACTGTCATTAATCTCTCCAGTGACAAGAGGTAAAAGAGGAGAGGAAAAAAAGGGGGTTGGGTAGGAAAAGAAGGAAGGATAAAACTGATTATCACACCCCTTCATCATGTAAACCAATAGAGCCTTTTGATACCAGGTTGACATATTATGGAACACTTAGTTTCTTAGAGATGTATCAAGCGGAAACAATAAAGGAAAGAGAACAGGGAGGAAAAAGAAGGGAAGTGTTTGAGATGAGGTGATCTTTGTACCTACAGAATCAGACTGAAAAAGACAGAAATACTAAATTAAGAAGTAAAGATGTAAACGGCATGGAAAAGTAGCAGACAGCCAGGGAAACAGATGAAGTGACAGGGATAATGGGAAGAAAGAGCCTTGAACCTGTAAGGAACCACTCAGACAGAGAGAGAGAGAGTGTGAAAGAGAGATGAAGAAACAGAGGAAAATAAAAAATATAGAATAGTGTGAGCGTAATTGCCCCTTCCCCCAGCACAACAAATACAGAATGTGCTAGGCTCAGTGACTGTGTGTCCCTTGGGCACAGGCCTGCAGACTCGTGTTGTGTTCTCCATCTGAGCCCCTCTTTCTGTTTTTGCCACTTTCTCATTGTCTGTCTCTCTCTCTCTCTCTCTCTCTCTCTCTCTCTCTCTCTCTCTCTCTCTCTGCATGCCCTTTTTGCAGTGCTGTGTGACTGACACACAAGCACACACAAAGCAAACGGCCACAACTGCGCCAGTCGCATTCTGCATGCTGCATTCTTTGCCCGTCCCCTCTCATCACTGGCCCTGCACTGTTAATCATCTCTGTTTGTTTATTCGATGGCAAGCAATATGCGAGTCATTTGTTTGAATCTGTTTTCATCATTTTTTGGGACTCAATGTTGCTTCTGCTGGAGGGCCAAATTGCCTCCTAATTGGAAAAAAGTATAAAAATAGCAGCACAGTTTAAGAGAATTTGTATGGATTTTCCCTTTTTCTTCAAGTAAAATGCAATTACATATTGCAGTTATAATAGTTGCCTTATTGTATAGTTTGGCACGACTAGTCATGTGGATAAAAGTTGAAAAACAGCCATTGTTTTAGTATATCCGGGGTCCATCCTGCAACTAAAATGGTTTTAAATGTGGGCAGCAAATGAAAATCTAATTGCCTGTGGCAACAGTTGGGAAAACTTTGTGTCCGTCCATATGTGGTTTTGGCATTTATCAGCAGTGTTTCTTGCATGCTACAATGAACAGAGTGTGTCCTGAATCACGATGTTCAATTTGAGACCACATTACTTTAATGTACTGGTTCTTTTTAATGGGTCTGTCAAAAAGAGTGTGAATTAGTGGTTTGAATCAAACCCACTCAGCTCCCTCACTAAACCATGATTCATTTTTTCAGTTATGTCTGATTGGAAATTCGTGGAGAACAATTATTTTAAGTGTTCACTGCAAAAGATGCTTTTCTTACTTAGTATTTGTGTCTTGTTTCTAGTACTAGACCAGCAAAAATGATCTTGTTTTGGCGGAAAATAGCTCAAAATTAAGTGATTTTTTTTTTTTTTTTTTTGTTGCTTAAAATAAGCAAAATAATCTGCCAATGGGGCAAGAAAAATTATCTTAATTCAAACAGAAAAGATTATTTTGCTTACCCCATTGGCAGATTATTTTGCTTATTTTAAGCAAAAACTTTTGCTTGTCTAGTAAATGCTTCTTAATGTAAGAATTTTTAGATATTTGGACTGGAAACAAGGCAAGAATTTGAGAAATTTTATTGCAGTGTTTGTTTGTTGTTATTAAAAATTTCACGAAAATATTTGTAGTCATTGTTTGCCACAGTGAAGTCCAATTATAATGTTGAATTGACTGTACACTGTAAAAAAAATGATATGATCAGTAAGTCATGACAACATTACATTACACTCTAAAAAATGCTGGGTCAAAAACAACCCAAGTTGGGTTGAAAATGGACAAACCCAGCAATTGGGTTGTTTTAACCTAGTGAATGGGTCGTTTTAACCCAGCGGTTGGGTTAAATGTTTGTTTAAGACAACCCAGTCGCTGGGTTAAAACAACCCACTCGCTGGGTTTGTCCATTTTCAACCCAACTTGGGTTGTTTTTAACCCAGCATTTTTTTAGAGTGTACTTCTCATCAAAATAAGTTTTTGACTTTTCACATTTTTTCAAGTTATACAAGATTCAACTCATTTTTAAAGCCATTTTGATGTAATTTAAGTTGAAGTAACTTATAAGTTGAATGCACTTAAATTGAAGGCAGCCACTTTTTTACAGTGTAAGGAAAGCATTGGAGTAAAACTGTAATGTGCGTGACATGTTAGAACCATAACACAATATAGTGAAATTTAGAACAGATGACACAAATACAGTCAGGATCAAATGGGAACTAAACTGCTTCTTTAAAAAAAAAAAAAAAGTTTTATAAACTAAAAAAGTAATTTGCCTTTTAAATATTTCCTTTTACATGCTCCCTAGTCATTTTATAGGGCCCTGTATATATTGGGCATGGAAATCAAATATGTCTTTTTGTTTTGAATTTGTTTTTGTTTTGTTTTGTCTTATTCAGATACAAAACTGGTGCTTTTTGCAGGGTAGATGCTATAGGATTAGCAGACATTGGTGTTTTCACTTGACACTTTGTTTTGTAATGCTATGAGGAAGCCTTTATCTTAAGCCAAGGTTTATCCTTTGATTCCAGGTTGTGTGGTTGTGTAATTCCCCCAGTAAAAATGTTGACATTTAATTATAGTGGAAGCCCTCCTACCAGTATGTTAAAAACAGACATCTAGTAAAGCCTTCAGGTACATGCTTCCTATTTTTACTTCTCAACAAACACTGAACCCAGGCTCACGATAGACAAAAAAGACGACATATGCAGGGAGAGCTGGTGGCAGACTGTTATGTAGCTACCTGGCTTTCTCTTATCACTGTAATAGATTACACATTTTACAGCCCTATATAAACAGATGTTCCTTTTAGGGATCACAGGACACCGAAGATAGAAAAGCGAATAAGAGTCATAGGTGTGCTGAAATTCGTGAACGCCTTCGATTTGAAGACGAAGAGATAAACACAGGGAGGAATAGACCTATTTCAAACCGTTTCAATGGAGGGCTGGATTCATCATTGTGTTTTATGGGTTTGTCGCAGGTGGTGTGTCTCGGTAACTGTGTTTCATAACTTCGTAATTATCTTCAATCTGATTCGACTGATTAGACACTCCTTTAATTTTCTTGTTGGCTCTCATCGCCCGCCTGCCTGCGGTCACTAGACGCAATACTTTGTCTCATTTCAGAGCTTACATGCTGAAGAGGAAGTTATTGGAAGGATTTTAAATGACAGAAATGATGAATCAGACGCTTGTGGTCAAGTTGACTACACATTTTAGTGAGCAATGCCAGCACACCGCTGTAATAAACCCGAAACTCTTCCATCTCACCCAAAAGAACATCTCGAATATTATTCTAATGAAACCCACTCAGAAAGGTGTGCCCATTAAACAAGCTTATTTTTCAGGGTTATCACTCTCAAGCTGTTTCTGCGGCTCGCTTTGATCGAATTCAGGCACATTCATTGTGGGAATTTATGCGCTTGCTCTCTCAAGTATGTGAATTATTGAAATGTGCCTGTTCATACTGGACCAGATTCTGTCTGTGTCACTTGTGAGAAGGCAAAATCTCGCCAGACACGAGTTGTCAATAATTCAGACTTGGGTTGGGAAGTGCAGTCTGATTCAGATCTAATTTTTCTTCCTCTTGTCCTGCGAGATATCTGAGTGGCAGATTTGCTGTCTGGAGCCTGACTATGTCTTTCTTAGCACAAAGAATAAGACTTCAGAATTGCAATGCAGTGTTTTAGCATGGAAAATAAGACTGCAGAATAGCAATGCATTTTTTTTCTCAGTGTCTTTATCTCACAGCTTGACAGACAGATAGGAATATCAATCTGAAATTACTTATTTTTCCTAATGAGTACTAAGATAAATTGAGCTTTGCAATTTTAGGCAAGAGATGGGTCAACAATGGTTTTCTCAGGGGGTTTCAAAACATTTAATACCAAGGATCCCCAAATATGACGATCTCTTTGCGAGTGACCCCTTCCAAAAGTAAAATACAAAAAAGACTGAAAAATGCATACTGTGAAATTTTTATGTGAGAAAAACAGGAAATGTTATATTATATTAAAGACAGCATGTTGTTTCAGAAATGAAATGATTACCTTTTATATTTTTCTAAAGCCAAAACAAATTATTAAAATATTATCTAGAAAACATACACTGATCAGGCATAACATTATGACCGGTGAAGGTGAAATGAATAACACTGATTATCTCTTCATCATGGCACCTGTTAGTGGGTGGGATATATTAGGCAGCAAGTGAACATTTTGTCCTCAAAGTTTTTGTGTTAGAAGCAGAAAAAATGGGCAAGCGTAAGGATTTGAGTGAATTTGACAAGGGCCAAATTGTGATGGCTAGACGACTGGGTCAGAGCATCTCCATAACTGTAGCTCTTGTGGGGTGTTCCTGGTCTGCAGTGGTCAGTATCTATCAAAAGTGGACCAAGGAAGGAACCGTGGTGACCCGGCGACAGGGTCATGGGCGGCCAAGGCTCACTGATGCACGTGCGTAGTGAAGGCTGGCCAGTGTGGTCCAATCAAACAGATGAGCTACTGTAGCTCAAATTGCTCAAGAAGATAATGCTGGTTCTGATGGAAAGGTGTCAGAATACACAGTCCAGTTTGTTGCGTTTGGGGCTGCATTGCTGCAGACCAGTCAGGGTGCCCATGCTGACCCCTGTCCACTGCCGAAAGCACCAACAGTGGGCACGTGAGCATCAGAACTGGACCACGGAGCAATGGAAGAAGGTGGCCTGGTCTAATGGATCACGTTTTCTTTTACATCTCATGGATGGCCGGGGGGACACCTGGCACCAGGATGCACTATGGAAAGAAGGCAAGCTGGCAGAGGCAGTGTGATGCTTTGAGCAATGTTCTGCTGGGAAACCTTCGGTCCTGCCATCCATGTGGATGTTACTTTGACGCGTACCACCTACCAAAGCATTGTTGCAGACCATGTACACCCCTTCATGGAAACGGTATTCCCTGGTAGCTGTGGTCTCTTTCAGCAGGATAATGCACCCTGCCACAAAGCAAAAATGGTTCAGGAATAGTTTGAGGAGCACAAAAACGAGATTTGGGGAACAAATTCCCCAGATCTCAATCCAATCGAGTATCTGTGGGATGTGCTGTACAAACAAGTCCGATCCATGGAGGCCCCACCTTGCAAATTACAGGACTTAAAGGATCTGCTGCTAACATCTTGGTGCCAGATACCACAGCACACCTTCAGGGGTCTAGTGGAGTCCCGACGGGTCAGGGCTGTTTTCACAGCAAAAGGGGGACCAACACAATAATTAGGATCATAATGTTATGCCTGATTGGTGTATATTGTCTTTAGGGGCTTTCAAACTTTGGATCCAGGGACCCCTAAGGGTCATAAAAGTGAAGGAAAAAAATGTTAGGGCGGTCAAATTTAAAATGTAAATTAAATATGTTAAAAACGAGCGTTTTAAACATTTTCATTGAAATCATGATCTTAATTGTGAATTTTTAACACAAAAAACAAAACAAAACACCTGTATCTTAAATTCAATTTAAAATAAAGTAAAGCATTGTTTGCATCTAGCATTACTTCAACAGTGGAGCGAAAAAATGCTGTCAGCCTAAAAGAAAGAACACCTTTTATATATAATATTTAAAATGTTTCTTTTGGGCTCAGTATACAAAAACATGCATAAGATGCAATTGTTTTATTTTGGAAACATGTTATCTAACACTACTAAAACTACGAAAAAAGATTTTTTCCTCACAGTATGAATGGCTCTTTATACATGGGGATTTCTCACAATGTGATCATATTTGTATGTCCTTGGTATTAAACGATTTAAAAACCCTTGGTTTAGACAACCAGTTGACTCGTCAGTTTTGAAAATATGTAGTTTTACTCATCCCTCACTCTGGAAATACCCCTGAAATCATGAGCTAAATCCTTTCAGTTCTGCTTTCTTTTACACCAAGAATATCTCAGTTTGGAATTTTATCTAGAGATAGACATGTGAGAAAGTTGCTAATGTGTAGAGAGAGAGAAAAAAAATCAAAGGCGAGGCTCTGAGACATGAAAAGAGAGCTGGAGGGGAGAGAGAGCCAGACTTAAGTGGATGTTGTGGTTGATTGCCACAGAGGTGAACATTCCTCCGTATTGGGGACAGTGTTGCCATGACTTTGCAAACTCTGCCCTGTGCTTGTTTAACAGCCCCATAACCTCTGTCTTTTCTTTTGCTCCTGTTTTCATTTATTTGCCTCATCCTTCCACCAGTTTCCAAGGCTCCCGTCGAGTCTCTGTTCCATGCCCACATGAGGTAAAGGTCCCAGGCTTTTGCAGTAATTACAGGAGTTTGAGTGGCACTAAAGCCCTCACTAGGTTTGATTAGATGAAGGGCCCATTAGAACTAAAATGGGCCCCTGTTCCAGATGGAGTATGTGTGAAAGGATAGCTTCTTGAGAGGGGGACTAATGCCGCATGCACAGATTACATAATGTGGAGAGCATGGAGGTGATAATGAAGCTCTAGATGAGTGCTGAGGGCTGGAGGGAGCAGTCCTGACTTGGGACAGGTGTGTGTGACATGAGTCGGTCTGATCACTGCACAACCTCATGCAGGGAGAAGGATTTTTTTTCACTGATTTTCTCATTAATATTGATAGCCGAAGTGTGTTTAAATACCTTCATCAATCCCAGTTTAATATTCAGAGACAACTTTAAATACGCTGAAAATATGTGAACGCTGTGGCAAAATGTCAAAGCATTCTGTTTGTTTGAGCATCATGAACAGTGTCTCAACCAATTGTGTTTGTTTGGGTGCGGGGCTATATTTTAGGAAAACCTAGTTACATACAAAAGCAATCTGCAATCTGCACTCTGGAAATGTTTTATAAAAATATTTATTTTTAATGCGTATTACCAGCCAGAGTGATTTCATCCCGCGCACACACAGAGAAGCATGCAAACACAGAATTGATTCCTCTTTTGTGTCTTCTTGCACTTGAATGGACACATACACACAAAATTATGACAAAATGCCCATCTTGGATGTGTATCATTTATATTGGCTCCATGTATTAGCTCTTAAAGTGACAGCAGCCAATAAATACCTGCTGCTGTTTATGTCATTAATGCGACCTTACTTTATCTCTTAGACCTTACTTTATTTGGAACTTTGTTATATTGTATTTATCTATGCTTGTAATTAGTGTATTTGTTCTTATTTTTTACTGACCGTTCACTTGTCTTTAATAATGTTTGAACTTTTTTCTGATCCAAAAATGATCCGATCCGTGACTCAAAAACCTTAATATGATCCGAATCGTGAGTTTTGTGATCCGTTGCGCCATTAGTTCATATCTCCTTAATTATTTGGTTAGAGCACATGGACTTGCTGGAAGAGAATATTAATTACTTATGTTTTTATGGTGATGCTAGTGCACAGAAATTACACACTTCACCTTGAATATTTATTTTTTAAATTGCTGAAGAGCTGAATAGGATCCTAACAACATCTTAACCATAGGTTAAGATACCACAAAATACCACAGTTCTTCATCATTTCATTTTGGCACTTTTATTGATATACACAGTAAGAGGTAGGGCAGGAAATCCTGTAGAAGATTTGGGAAATTACCAAAATACCATAGTTGGGTGTTTCTTAAACTTCTGCACTTTTATGTCCCAGGGGTTGACTGTTAAAATGTTAAACATTTTCTTTTTTTTTTTGTATGGGCCAACTGTCTTGGAGACATTTTACTATGCCTTTCATGTAGAACTTTCATGTAGAACTATATGATTACACATCTCTGATAATCTAAATAAAGACAAAGCTAATAAACCTATTTACCTAGGGGACAACAGTCTCAGTGAAGAGTTTGAAATGAAAAGAAAAATCAAGGTAAATATCACTTGAGCAGAATATTTTCATTGTGTGTCATTTCTATTCCATCTCTGACATATAATTGAAATAATTTAATTGTGTATATTAATTTAGGATACATAAAGTCCCGGTTTTACAGACAGGGCTTAGATTAAGCCAGGGTTAGGCCTTAGTTTAATTAGGACATTTTAAGTAGCTTTTATAAGCGTGCATTATCCATTCCATATCCATATCCAAATCCAAACATCCATCCATTATAAAAGTAATCCACACGGCACCAGGAGTTAAAAAGACCTTCTGAAGTGAATCATTGGTTTTTGTAAGAAAAATATCCATATTTAAAACTTTATAAAGTAAAATATCTAGCTTCTGGCAGACAGCCTTCGGTATTGAACTTAAGAAAGTGAAGCACCTCTCGAGTTGAAAATGCTTACACTACATTACACTACATATATATATATATATATATATATATATATATATATATATATATATATATATATATATATATATATATATATATATATATATATATATATATATATATATATATATATATATATATATATATATTATATATATTATAATAATAATTGTACACAGTACACACAAAAATATATTACGCAAACACAAACTTTTATTTTGGATGGGATTAATCGATTGCCCAGCACTATTTATTTTATAATGTGTTAAATATGGATATTCTTCTTACAAAACCAATCAATTCGCTTCAGAAGGCCTTTATTAACCCCGGAGCCGTGTGGGTTACCTTTATAATGGATGGATGCACTTTTGTGATTTGTAATTCAATTTGGGCTGCCATTATATTGGGTGAACTATATTTATTACTATATTTATATTTATTACTATTTAAACCTTGTTTGTGAAACTGAGGGAGAAAAAGAATCAGCCATTTTATTCAGTAATTTTGTTTTTTCAAAATATCATTTTCACTATTGTCATTTCCATCACAGAATACTACATCATTTAAAAATGTTGGAATTATCTTCCGGGAAAAAAAACTACAAAAATGAGAGTATTCTGTTCACTGTTGGACATTGTTAGTAGAGAAATTAAACAAACTAGTGAGTGTGAAAAGTGTGTTTAAGAGAGTACATTTTCTAAATGTCCACAGGGCCAGAAGTGCCCAAGGTTGAAGAAACACCCAGTTACCATGGTAAAATTCTCTAAGGCTAGAAAAAAGGAGGAAGAAAAGGCTGAAGTTTTAAAGGAGAACAGCGTGAAGGTCTCAGCACCTACACTACACAGTTCAGTGGTCTGTGAAACAGTGGAGAATAGGAAGTTAAAGAGGCTAGTGTGCACAGTCTCCTTGACTGAGGAGAGTATAGAGCGAGAGACGGAGGGAAGAATAACAAACAACTGAGGTAGTCGAAGAATCAGGAGAGAGCAACACATCAGAGTGGAGGGTAAAAGATCCTGCTTCCAGTGAGAAAATGAAAGAAAGTGAGAGCAGAAAGAGGACAAACTAAGTGGAAACTAGTTGTGTAGCAGACTAAAGCAAACAGCAAAAACATGGCACTATCACAGAGTGAGAACAGATGATCAATGAGGACATTTTACTACTGGCCACCCACACGTCTGGAGCTGAGTGGCAGGTCAGGGGTGAAGCGCACGCACACACACGCACACACACGCACACACACACACACACACACACACACACACGCACACACACGCACACACACGCACACACACACACACACACACACACACACACACACAAAAAATCACATTTCCCTCCCAGTCTTCTGCTCTCTCTGATATGCCCACTGAAGCGCTCAACAGTGGGCTGGTAAATGAGAATTGCAGGGTTGTGAACTGAGGAATTGGCTTCCTTTCTGTTCATGAGTGTGAATTTGAACAGAATTAGCAACACTCCAAAGGTATTGACCTGAAATCAGTTTTTTAGTGTTATTATAGTAGTAGTTTTTATTTATTTAATTATTTCAAATTTTAGTACTTTTATTTGCTTTTTTTTTCTTTTCTTTTTTAGATATACTATTTAGGTTTTATTTATTAGTTCCAGTCATTTTTAGTGCTTCAACTTCAACTTAGTTCAGTTAGTTTCAAGTCACTTCTAATTTTCATTGAGTATACTGTTTTTTGTTGTTGTTTTTTCTTATTTCAGCTTAATTTCAGGAAGAATCTGTCTGTCTGTCTGTCTCTCTCTAAAGGCCTATGAACCTTCAAACTTCAAGGCTTTTTCAAAACTTTAAAACAAGGTTTTGTCAATGCAAACAAACTTTGCTTTTCTAGTTAGCAAGTTACAGCCATATAAGAATTTTAAAGCCCCCCTCTGTAGTCACTAATTATATTCCTTAACTAATATTTGACCAACAAAATCACATATTTAAACGTTTTTTTCCTGTGAAAAAATTTGCCTTAAAATAGCTTGAATGTAACTCAACACCCTTGCTACATTTAGTATATGCGGATCCATGAATATGCAAGTTATCCCTGCCTCCACTCACTCACACCAGCTCAGAGAGCCACTCGCTCAACTTTACTCAAGTTACTGGTGTAAACGCTGCACAATGGTATCGCTCTTTACAACGTCGGACACATAACGGTAATTAATTTGATTAGCCTTTTGCTTGACGTCGTTATCAAACAGCTAATAATGTGTTGCTGATGTTACACAAACCATGTTCCTGTTCGCCATCCCAGTCTGCCTTCTAAAAATCAACATCCTTAGAAACGCTTTGCACATCATAGAAAGTCAGTGGAGAAAGGCATATAGTTCATCATAACATCGTAATATACTTCACAAAACTCACCCGCTATATTGCTAAATGTACCCGATTTTTTTTTTCATATCACCAGAACAATATACCGGGATAACCTGGCTTCTCTTGAGATTCCCCTGCTTCACAGCACAGTAATGATGATATGCTAAAGCCCGCCCGCCCGCACGTTGATGTGATTGGTTACAAGGTAGTTTGTGATGTCAGAAACGCCGGCAATTTCAAACCGTGTTTTTCGTGTTTTTGTCTTTGGCTCACTGCAGAGAAAATACGCAACAATGGTGGTGACATGAATTTGTGCATGGTTTGTCTTAATACGCATGGTTTTCATATTAAAACCACCACACAGACATATAAACAACATTAAAAAACTTTAAGTCTATACAATACCTCACATTCAAATTCAAATAGAAATTCTATTTACACGGCAGTTAACTTGGAAAGAACGACCTAAATGAAGGTAATTCCTTTCCTGTAAACTCTCAAAAAGCGATCTGCACTACTGTACGGGTCAAGGGCCACACGGAGGGGAACATATACGTGGTCAAGTATCCCTCAAACACCAAACACTAACTGATAGATGCTCTCAGCGATAATGACTATCTGGAGATTACTTTGAAAAACAAATTGAGGTGATGTGAGATGTGGGATGATAAGCACTTCAAACGTGGATCAGAGCCAGAGAGTACAGCAACACCCAACAGTGCAGCATCAGCACAAAGTTATCCCCCTTCCAACCCTATAACAATGAATTGAGGCTTGGGAGTAAACCTTTGATCTTGGATAATTAGTAGGCGGTAAATAAATCTTCATTAGCCGTGATGAATTACAACACAAAACAAAAAACATCAAAAAGTTGCTGGTAATTCCTCAATTAAAATCTCAATGTATGCATCGAGGACGAGGGCAGCACTTGCGGGTACGTGCTTTCGGTGTTGATGAGACTCTGTATTGTTTGGTAAAAAACACAGTATAGCAACCACGAGGTCATCTTGTTGTTGTTCTGGCGATGCGGAGAGTTTGTCCTTCCAAGGCTGGCAGGCAGAATTGGCCCGAGGCTCCAATAGCAGGAGATTACTTCTTCTAACAATGGATTACGTTTCCGAGATTGTCTCGGTTCGAGGGGTGTGCGCGAGGTGCTGAGACATCCCGGACTTGTGACCTTGACGATGGGTGATTGCGGGAACTCAGCTCCAGGGAGCTCTTAGCGAGAATAGGAAAATGCATAATAAGACAGGAAGGTTTTTAGCATGAATGAATGCAGGCGTGACTGTGGCTGTAGAGAGGTTTGTAGAGAGGAGATTTGGAAGTCTTGTTTCTTGTACCCCTGAGACCAAACCTGGAGCGCTCGACAATCTTGCAACTCATCTTAAAAAGAAATAATGTTATCATCTCTCGCACACGGATGGGATGCCTCGCGTCCCCCTCTGCCTCGCCGGCAAATCGCATTGGTGTGCAAGCTGTTATATTAACAGTAATTTCTGATGCAAACACACAAATCTGCGTGATTCACTTTTTGAGGTGAATATAATCCTCTATAGCGTCTCGGAAGTGTGGAATCCATCAGTATATACCGCTTTAATTACCCATGATTCTCCTTTACCTTATCTGTGTTCAACTAATGAAGCTCTGAGGAACGCAACTGGCTGCTACAGGAAATTGTGTAATTAAAAAAAGATTGCCTATATTGTGTAAGATGGATGGCAGCAGAAGACTCTCAGAGTGACTTTTATGTGCGTACATGGATATTAAGACTGTTGAAGTTAACAGAATCGTTATTAAGGGTCTGGTTACAGTAAACAGATGCAGGCAGGTGGTTGCTTAAGGGTTAAAGAAGTTTACCCAAAAAATGAATATTCTGTCATCTTTTACACACTCTCATGTCTATCCAAACCTGTATGACTTTCCTTCTTCTGTGGAAAACAAAGGATGTTTAATCTGTTCACACAATAAAAATCAGGGGGTCCAAAACAACACTGGATTCCAACACTGGAGACGCTTTTCAAAATGAAAGCCGTACAAGTTTGGAATGACACGAGGGTGAGTAAATGATGACAGAATTTAACTATCCTTTGAAGAAAGACCTAATTTTGAGGAAAATATGTCTGAGATTGCTGGAAGTGACCATTTAAAAAAACACACACACACACACACACACACACACACACACACACACACACACACACACACACAGTAGATATTCCTCCTGGTAGTCGCTCAGGTTATGATGTGGTATCTGTGATGTAGGGGAAAGTGAATTTCATGGTAGTGGCCGTGGGCTATATTTTGTAAGGGAAGCTGTGTGTGTGTGTTCGCCAGGTGCTCTGTAGCAGGGCACTCAGTCCTGGTGTCCAGATTTGACACCTGTGGCGCTTTTGTGCTCATTTACATACAGAGAGTCTGTTGTGATTCTTTTTCCACCTCCGTCAGACTTACCACCCCCCTTTAGTCCCTCTTTCCTTTTTTAGGGCTGCAACTAATAATTTTTTTGATAAGCGATTAATCTGTGGATCATTTCTTAAATGAATCATACTAATTATGCAGATATGCTTTGATTTAATCACTTAATCAGATGTTTCTTACTAAATTTCCTTAAATGTATATGAAGGAGGTTGGCTGTTATGCAGGAACACACATCAGATGATTTCACATAAAAACTACCATTACTTGGGTTGCATATAGGATTCCACCTTTCAATTCCGGTGAATTTAAAACCTTAATTTTAGCAATCAAAATGATTGCGCTTGGTTTGATTGACGTGTGCACACGCTATGAAGTATTTGAAGGTCAAAGGCGACAGCAACATTTCATTCACTTGCTGTTAGGAAGAGTTGCAATGAAAATGTTTGCATTCTGGAAAATGTAATGCATTATGTCCTAATGAAAATCCACTTGACTGCATTGAACAGCACATTTGCGCTGATTATATATTCATTCAGTTTTACTGATTATCCAAACTTGTATGATTTTCTTTCTTCTGTAGAACATAAAAGAGGATACTCTAAAGAATGTTGTTAACGAAACCCTTTCAGTTCCCATTGAATTCCATTGTAAAAAGGTCAAATTGAACCAAAACTGTTTGTTTGCCAGCATCCTTCAAAACATTTTATATTGTGTTGCACAGTAAAAAAGAAAGTAATATAGGTTTGGAACAACAAGAGGGTGAGTAAATGATGACAGAATTGTTAATTTTGGCTGAACTATAGCTTTAAATACTGGTGAAAATTCGGCATTATCAGCTGCTTCTTTAAAAGATGTGATGGTCTCAGCAGTTCTGGTGGAGGTTGGAAGCTCATTCACCAGAGGTTTTGGAGGGGGACTTTCTGACTTGTTGTAAAGAAACAATAAGGTGTCACGCATTCAGTGACCTTTAGCTGGCGGGAGGAAGCATAAACCTGTGAGCATCTCAAGTGTATATAGGGAGGTGCTGTTCCATAATACTTTATATTAAGTATTGTAAATTGCAGTTTAATGTACTACTGCAATAAAACCTCTCTAAACTTAAATTTTCTTGCAGATTCACTTACCCGGTGGTCCCTATGGCCAGTACATCCCTAATTTCCTAATTTCTTTGCTTAATAGTCTCTCTCTTCGGCTCTTTCTTTAAATCCCCTCATTTCTCTCTTGGTCTGCTGAAGTGTGCATTTTGGTTCTGTGTTGCCCTTCATTTTTCTTATATCAGATTTTTATCACATTTGTATTTTAGCCCACCAAAATTTCCTGTTCCCCCTCATTTCCTCTTCATTTCCTCTTCCGCTCACCTTTCATACTTTCTTCCTTTCCTCAATCACTCCTTCTACCACTGAAGTTTTTTCACTTTCAGAAGTTTTATTTTCCGCTCTACTCACCCTTCTGTTGTCTGTCGCTCTCTTTGAATTTAAAGTCATCGCTCAGTTTGGGTGATATCCAGCGGGAGCTTTTCAGTACAGCAGTGAGACGTTTAAAACTATTTACTCACATAAATTTTTAATTTTCTCATCTCTCTGCATTATTGTCATGCTGAGGAATGTAAAGCGGACACCTCTCTCTCTCTCTCTCTCTCTCTCTCTCCATCTCTCTTCCCTTCTCTTTCCCCTCAATTTCCTCCTTTTCCCTCAAGCCCAGTTTATCTCTTTATCCATTATATATTGCTCTTTATGTCTCTCTGCCAAGCAATATAGCATAAGGTTTATGCGTATATCAGGGAATAGCAGGGGACTGACTCGGTCTGTATGAGTGTGTGTGTGTGTGTGTGTGTGTGTGTGTGTGTGTGTGTGTGTGTGTGTGTGTGTAATATGCACTTGGGGTCACTAGCGGTCATTGGCTCAGAAGTATGCAGCTCACACACTAGTCTAGTTCACTATCTTTGTGGGGACTCTCCATAGGTGTAATGGTTTTTATACTGTACAAACTGTATATTCTATTCCCTTACACTAACCCTACCCCTAAACCTACCCATCACACAAAGCTTTCTGCATTTTTACATTTTCAAAAGAACTCATTCTGTATGATTTATAAGCTTGTTTCCTTATGGGGAGCTCAATTTAGAAGGGATGGGTGACAGAGTCCCCATGAGTCTGTGTGCAGTCAGGTTGAAGTCCCCACTGGGATAGAAAAACACACACACACACACACACACACACACACACACACACACACACACACACACACACACACACACACACAATACTGATGCCGAAAACAGGAGGCTTTTCAGTCGACAATTAGCCAACATTTACCATGATTTACTGTGACTGAGACTGTGGCAGAAATGTGGGGTATTCATATAAAATTTTATTATATTATTACATTAAAGGATCAATGTAATTGCAGTATATTTTGTTATTAAGCTATAGCAGTTTTTGTGCATTTGTATTTATTATACTAAATGTCTTCAGGCTACTGTTTTCATAACAAATACCATAGAAACCATGTAGCCTATAGTTACTTTTTACCATGGTAGTGAGGTGAAAAGTGTGGTTTTACCTGTGGTTAACATAATCTAATACTATGGAAGACCAAATTTAAGCCTATAAAATTTTACCCTTTAAAAAACGATGTTCCATTTTTTTGTTAATGAACATAAATTTACATCTGCATCCAAACTCAAGCTATTGCTACTGTCAAATGTGCAATTGTAAGAGAGAAAACATGTCATGTTAATTTGTAAAATGTTTGCCCTGTTCGGCAAGTGTTTGCCATGTTCTGATGATAAACCCATTTACTCATGCTCATAATCTTCAGACCACATCTACAAAACTGCAAGCACAGTATCTGCTTTACACAGTTTGCAATCATAAAACAAACCTATTGCAAAACGCTAAACACAGTTTCCTACATTAGACCCATCATTGAAAACAGACAGCTGTTTTGTTTCATTTGGGAAACACTGCCATTTAAATGCCACAATCATTTATCGATTACCTACACAAAATTCAATTTTTTGAGAGAAAATTAAAAAAAAGTCACCCTTAATGTATACTGAATATGTCATCTTTATTTCTATAGTGCTTTATACAATACAGATTGTTTCAAAGCAGCTTCACAATAGTAACAAATTCAAATTCTGCTGTAAAGCAGCTCTAACAAGCCAATAGTATCAATGTACAGTTCAGTGTTAATTCAGTTTAGTTTAATAGTTCAGTCAAGTAAAGTTCATCAATTGTGTATACATGCTATATACAGTCAAGCCCGAAATTATTCATACCCTTGGTAAATATGACCAAAGAAGGCTGTGCAAATAAATCTGCGTTCTTAATCCTTTTGATCTTTTGTTTTAAAAATGTATAAAATTCTAACCTTTCATTGAAGAATACAAATTTAAAATCTTATTATGAAATAAATGTTTTTCTCTAATACACATTGCTCACAATTATTTTATTCAATACTTTTGCAACCTCTTTTTGCCAAGATAACAGCTCTGAGTCGTCTTCTATAATGCCTGTCCCAGCTAGAGATCTTATAATGGGCCAAGGTTGGATCTTGATCCAAAACAAACATCAAAATCAACACAAGCATGTGTCAGCGAGTACAAAACCAAGTTTCTGCCATGGCCATCCCAGTCCCTGACCTGAACACTACAGAAGATGAGTGGGGTGAACTGAAGAGAAGAAGAACCAACATGGATCTGGGAATCTGAAGGATCTGGAGAGATTCTGTATGGAGGAATGGTCTCTGATCTCTTGTCAGATGTTCTCCAAACTCATCAGGCATTATAGAAGAAGACAAAAAGTATTGAATAAAAGGGTATATGATTAATTGTGAGCAAAGACACAAGATGGTAGTTTTGTGTGTAGTTTCGAGAAAAGGAGCCATAGTTTCAGAAAAAAATGTGTAAGCAATTTTACTTTAATATTGGTAAATTATGAAAAAGTTCTGAAAATATGATATAGTTGTGTATAACGTAAAATGAATCAAGAAAAAGGAGTTGTCCATTTTATTCTAATGTGATTTACAGCACCTTAATTTCTAACACATAACGCTATTAAGAACAATACATCATTTGAGATGTGGTGGAAATTTTCATTGCTTTCAAAAAATATCACAGTTCTCCTGCTGTGCATATATTTCCCATTTGGACATTGTTAGTAGTCAAATTAAATGAACTAGGGAGAGTATGAGAAAGTGTATTTTAAGACCGATTACTTTCTTAAAAGTCCACAGGGCCAGAAGTGCTCCTAGTTGAAGAGCAGTATTACAAAACTGCCATTGTGCTGGACATGAAGCACCATGGGATGAATATATTAAAAATATTTGCATCTTGCCAAGGAATGATTTGGAATTGCAGTTTGACACAAATTCTCCAGTTCAGTCGAGTCTAACACAGCAAAAAATGTATACTTCATATATATTTTTTGTTAATTTATACTGTATATATGTTTATGTCACGAGGCTCTCTATGAGACGATAAAAAGAACTAAATAAACCACAGTCCTCCAGTGAAACAGGCAGCAGTCTGGAAATAAAAGGGCTAGCTGAATCCTCATCCACTCGTGAAATATCCCAACCGAGCAGTACCATCCAGACTTTCTGCCAACTATACAGCTGCAGCGGGAACAATGACACACATGCATACAAATGCACTCACACACACTTACTTAGGTACTCTGAGCAGGCTCGGACTAGCTGGTGCATGCTCTAAATTTCAGGAAAGGAGTGGATGAACCGACCTAAGCTAACCCAGAGTTACAATTTACATGTCTTCACTAAAGCACACGGGGGTCTAGTGAACAAATGCTGGCAGTGGATTCGACTCCCTTATGTTTTATAACATTTTATGGAGTCATCTGCTAGTTTAAATTAGCTATCTCTCATACAAACACATACTCAAAACTCCCATGCTGTCTTATGTGGTATGTTACGCTCATAAAGTCCAGGAGGCCTGAAGTTTAAGAACATCACACACTCCCACGGTTCACATGCTGTAGGCACACGCACACACACACACACACACACACACACACACACACACACACACACACACACACACACACACACACACACACACACACACACACACACACACACACACACACACACACACACACACACACTCACACACTCACACACTCACACACTCACACACTGTCATGCACTGTCATGCTGTCACGCTGTCACACTGTGGGCTATGGTAAGTCTTGGCTCTGCTGGGAGGTTTAACAGCAGCCGGAGGGGCATTTTGTCCTTCACTTTTGCTCCCTCTTCTTCTTTCATCCTTCCATCTTTAATTCAGCATCCCGACCCCGAAGTCCCAGCATCCACCTCTGCTCTCCGTCATTTGTTTCTTCTCAAGTAGACCCAGCATCCCTCTCTCTCCCCTGTCTAGGGGCTAAATCGCATCCTTTTGTACTTCACCACCCCCTTTCAGATGGGAAAGTTGGCAGAAAACGAAAAACAGAAAGATGATGTGAGTGCATGTGCGTATGAATGAGGGTTCCAAAAAGAAAGCTGTGAAAGCAGGCGGAAACGCACGTCTTCTGGCTTTGAATTAATCCCGTTGATTATACTGGTGAAATCTGGGTTGTGACACAGTTGTTATTGCTTTACAATATTAATAAAAGAGTGAGATGAAGAAAGGAGGCGGAAGGGAGGGGGGGCAGGAGGAAAGATGGAGGAAAAGAATCAATGCGGCTCGCAAGGTAATTAAAAGCAGCAATGGACAGGCCTTGAAAGCCATTATTAGTAGATCTTGGTAAAATTACTATGATTACACAAACAGCTCCACCAACACAGGCTTTTGTGTTTAGGCCATAATTGCCCCTGCAATGGATTCAGATTCTCAACAATGTTCTTTTTCATGATAGATGGGAAACATAGCAAGGGAAAGAAGGCAAAGACCAACACTTCTCGATGCCCCAGACGTCAATATAAGAATTAATCGCTTAATCGCTATAAACAGAGCAAAATGTACTTTCATGTTCTCAATTACTCATCATGGACTAATGTGCTGTATTCATCAAGATGTTTAAGAAGATCAGCTTCTTGGAGCCACAGTGTTTAGCATACAGGACACATTGAGCTTCATACTAGTTTGAGTTGATATCATGCTATGGTGATATGGCTTCAGACTGTTTGTACTGACTGCTAATTAGCAGGATTCTGACATTATGTTGTTCAGATAGTTTTGAATGTTTTCAAAAAATATTTTAAGCAGCATGCCCTTACACATCAGTATTGATCTTGACTTTAGGTTAGAGCATCGATTTAACATCAAATTACAATTAGAAAACATAATGTATATTATGTATTTAAACAATCAATGGTGCTCATAGCACCAGATTCAATATCCTGTGAATAATTTTTTTTTTTTTTTTTTTTTTTTTTTTCAAGTTTATGGCATCTACTAAACAATATCAATGTTCCTCACCAGACAAGCACATACAAATTTTGTAGGTCAGCTAAAACTTGGATAAAATGTCTTTTTTTCATTCTTAGTGTGGGGCAAAAAGTTACTGTTTTAAGATGTTTTATATATCATATTAAATGCTAATGTGAGTAACATAAAGTCCAATGTCATTTTCTTCTCACCATTTTCCTTCCTCTTTTAAAGGGTAGTTCACCCAAAAATGACATTTCTGTCATTAATTACTAATTTTCATGTCGGTTCAAACCTGTAAGACTTTCGTTTGTCTTCGGAACACAAATGAATATCTTTTTGATGAAATCTGAGAGCTTTCTGTCCCTCTATAGACAGCTACACATTGGCACTTCAAAAAGTTCATAAAGAGAGCGTAAATCTAATCCATGTGACTTGAGCAGTTTAGTTCAAATTTCCTGAAAATTTCAAGTACCTAGGCGTAAACATCTCCGAGGACCTGACCTGGACTGCTCACATTCAGACACAGGTGAAAAAAGCCAGGCAAAGACTGTACCACCTGCGCCAGCTGAGGAAATTCAGGGTTTCACCAGCTATCCTGAAAACTTTCTATTTAGGGGCAATAGAAAGTGTATTAACTCAGTGCATCACAGCGTGGTATGGGAACAGCACCAGTCATGACCGCAAAGCCCTGCAAAGAGTCGTGCGGTTATCGGAGCGTATCTCAGGGTCAGCTCTCCCGTCTCTGCAGGACGTCTACACCAAACGCTGCAAAGGTAGAGCTACTAAGATCATCAAGGACTCTAATCACCCTGCAAACCCTCATTTCACGCTGCTGCCATCTGGTAAGCGCTTCCGAAGCCTGATGGCCAAAACTGAGAGACTCAGGAGGAGCTTCTTCCCCCAGGCCATCAGACTCCTGAACTGAGTCACTTAACATCACGTGACTTCACTTCAGGATAAACATACTGACATTGCACTGCACTTTCTGTTCTCATTGTTACTGTGTAACAACCTGTTATAAACCTGTTTGCACTTTATACATTTGTTAACCACATATTTATAAGTCGACAGTTTACTCACTGCACAGTTTACTCCACTTATTTTATTCCACTTCTTTATATTTATTTTTTTACTTTTTTCTACTTGACTTGATTATTTATAATTCTACAGAGATATATATATATATATTATATATTAGTACTTTTTTATTCTATTTCTATTATAATTTCCTCCTTGTGTTTTTAACTGTGAATTTGCACTGTCCATGGAGCGGACCTGTTTACATTTCACTGCCGGTTGTATATTCTGTATATAACTGTGTATGTGACAAATAAAACTCTTGGAATTCTTGAAGAAAGGTGGTCGCTTTATATGATGAACAGATTAAATTTAGGCTTTTATTCACGTGATGCGTAACACACAAGAATGACCCTCATTGGTTCTCGCACGCCAAGCGAACATGCTTGAGCTTCTGTTTACCACAACCGATGAATGTTTATATGTGAATAAAAGCCTAAATTTAATCTGTTCATTAAATAAAGCGATCATGTCTCTTCAGAAGATTTTGGACTAAACTGCCCAATTCATATGGATTAGTTTTACGATCTCTTTATGAACTTTCTAAAGCATCGCAGTATCAGCTATGTAGCTATCTATGTAGAGTACAGAAAGATCTCAGATTTCATTAAAAATATTTAATTTGTGTTCCGAAGAATAAATGAATGAATTAATAAAATAATTTTTGGGTGAACTATCCCTTTAACTTTCTTTTATAACAACTCAAGCAGTAGAGCATGGCACTAGCAACACCAAGGTCATGGGTTCGATTCCCAGAAAAAGCAAGAACTGCTAAAACATATAGGGGAGAGCGGGGCACAGCGGGGGTCAGCTTTTTGACCCTAACTCAGTTTGTGTAAATCCACTTGGGGTTCAGAGAATTTATTTTTTCCCACATTAATTTCCCACGTCTAGTACAATTATGTGGTTTTGTTTCATTAATACAGTGTATACTTTTTTCTTGATCTACCCCAAAAGAATGGAAGTGGAATGTGACAACATGCCCCATAGGTGAGGTACATTGTAACATGTGAGGGGCACAATGTAACATCACCAAATGATGGCTTAAAATGTTACCCGATACCTGAAAAAAATATCCATGACAAACTAAAATATTTTGTCAATAAAATACAAGTATTAACTTTTTAAAATAAAATAATGGCTTTTTTTTATAATTTAAAATACACAAATTTTTGAGTTTGACAACAAACACATTGCAAAACACATACAGCATAGTTAATAAAAATTTCTGAACATTGACTCTGTCATTATTCACTCTTTTCTCATGGTTTCTCAAAATAATTGATAAAAGTATAGAATATAATAGCATATTTCTAATAGGGGCTCATTGTAACGCAGTGTTACAACCTGAGAAACTGGGATTTAAACCGCAGCTCGTGTCTTCTGCTGTTAGATCAGCATTAAAGAACTATATCAACTGTTAAATAACAGATAGAAGATTACAGTAATATCAGATTTGTCTAATTTTAAATAAACAAAAAACAGATGAAAAATAAACTTAAGACATGTACTTTTGCTATGGTTAAATAAATGATCTTAGTAGCTCTACCTTTGCAGCGTTTGGTGTAGACGTCCTGCAGAGACGGGAGGACGTCTACACCAAATGCTGCAAAGGTAGAGCTACTAAGATCATCAAGGACTCTAATCACCCTGCATACCCTCATTTCACGCTGCTGCCATCTGGTAAGCGCTTCCGAAGCCTGATGGCCAAAATTTGCACTGTCCATGGAGCGGACCTGTTTACATTTCACTGCCGGTTGTATATTCTGTATATAACTGTGTATGTGACAAATAAAACTCTTGAATCTTGAATCTAAATGTTGAGTGATATCTTTCTTAATTTTGGCACATTTTTTTCTCTAAATAATGTTGATATGGCATCTAGTAAATACACAAAGTTTCGCCATCCTGGCATGTGTGGAAAGTTTTAAACCATGCGTGTTACAACTAACCCCGCGTTAGGTTGTGCCCCGCGCTCCCCTACCTTGAATGCACTTTAAGTCGCTTTGCATAAAAAAAATCTGCCAAATACATTAATGTAAATGTAAGAGATGCAATGAGAGCAGAAGGTTAGGACTCGGTTGATGTTGTGTATCTCTACAGAATGTATAAGCATGTCAAGGTTACACCACCGCTGTTTGTTTTCCATATCCAAGAAAAGTCTCAGAAGTAATACAGCATTTGTGAAAATGTGGGTCTTTGCATAATATAACAAGATATCAAACCAATTGGCATGCATTTAAATAATGGTAAAAGACATAAAATGTTTTGAATGAAATATTTGGACACTTTATGGTTGTCAAATGTTAGCATAACATGCTCATCGTACATGTGAATTACTCCACCTGTGGTAAACTTTTCTACCATACCTGACTTTGCATCCACTATAAATCAGGCTGACAACAGGTGGTGTCATTGAAAAAACACCTAAGTTAAGTTTAGTTCTGAGATATGCTTATGCCACTCAGTTTGACATTTTGAATCTAATTCAATGACATTCAGAGACTTTCATGTGTTACTTAAGTTTACAGATGGGCTTCTCGAAGTGCCATAGTGCACCTACGGAAACGCATGTTTGAGTCCAGAGTGCATTATTTCCCAATCCCATATGTCTCTTTTCACCATCCTGTCTAAATAAGGCATAAAAAGCCTGAAAAAGATGATGACAGAGACAATGAAGATAACTTAACGAGACAACCTGAAAAATAGGCCAAAATACATCAGCACACTCGCTGTATTACTCTGTGAGAGTGAGTCATCAGCACTTCCTGTTCCTGTCTGAGTTACACACACCCTAACACAAATACTTACTCGTTGGCACTCTTACATGTGCACTTCAAATGGTTGAAGAGCGGCACAAGCACACACACCCCGGCACTTCCTCCACCGTCCTCGTTAAGTAAAACAGAGAGAGGCTAATGCATTTGGATTTGGCACTGTGGAAATTCATCGCCGCTCCTCAGACATGACCCACTTTATCTGAAGTGGAGCCACATCCGTTATGCTGAGAATCTATCACCATTAGAGCTCAGCTCTCCAGTCCCACTGCCTAGTGGTGTTAAAGAGACCCACATACACAAATGCACATGCTGTTTTCCGGCCCAGGGGGCAGCAATCATGTTCCTCTGCAGGGGATGTAGAAGTGACAAAGAGAGGGACACAGATGTGCGTCTCTGTGGAAGAGCGTGTGTGTGTTTGCGCACATTCTGCCAGCTGGGGATTGAGGTTTCCTTGATAAATAGAGGATGTGCTGAAACACTGTGTGCAAAAAGTGGTTTGTTTAAATGAAGAGCTTCTGTATGAGCAGCGGAAATGGTTCATCCCAGTTCTGTGTGTATGTTTAGGACTATGCGACGGATTATGTATATGAGAAGACAGGATAAACAGATTTAGAAGATGGGAAAACATGAGTGGAAGATTAGAGGAGGAGAGAGATTTAGGATGAAGGAAACTGAGAAAAGAGAGGGAAAGTTAAAAATGACTGTGAGTAGAAGAAAATAGGTACTTTGCCACATATTAAAATGTCTCCTGACTGTGTAGTAATTACAGATATAGGAATAGAAAGAGGGAAAGATCAAATGAAGGAGACACCTAGAAGGAAAGGGTGTCGGAGGACATGAGACTATTTTTCTAAAAAATGGGATGGCAGTCGAAGTAAAAAAGATAATTTAGATATAAAGCCAGGGGTTTGAAAGAAAATGAAGAGGTAAGAGGGGAAACAGCAGGCGGGAGATAGCTAGCTATATATAGGCTAGAAAAGAAAGCACAAAGATAAAGAGAGGGAAGATATTGGAGTAGATTAATGAGATGTAATCCAGGTGGTAATATCAGCATTACAGGTAATTCTGGAGGTAAGAGAGATTATCAAACTAATGATTCTTTATTATAAAAGCTGCATCGTCAGGCAGCCATTATAGCACCATCTTTAATGGCGCCGATTTACCAAGTCAATTTCAGTAGGCTATTTAACAAACGTCTTGTCAGAAGCTCCACTAAATGTTAACTGATAAAAACTTGCCTGAAGTTTTGCCATTAGGCTATGCCTGCCTGCCTGGAAAAAAAAAAAAGAGAAAAAAAACATTCCATGACAATATATTTCTGCAATCAAATCGTGCTGTATTTTCTGTCAGCTCTCTAGAATCTGATTCTGAACTCGATTCACAAACGAATCTCTACTTTGAGTCAATTATTTTCAGCGAATCGCTTTAGCGAGCTAGACTGAATCGGTTCGCGGTTCATTCCGAATGATTCGTAGGCTACGGCTTCCTCGCGCGCTGAGTCTGAGTCGTTTGGAGCCATTTCTCACTCAGTAAAACGTTAACAGTAACACACACATTTTATAACACAGAGGACAAACAGAGCGCCGGGATAAATGGATATTTACTTTACAATCGACCAAATCAAACCTGCAAAAGTGCCCTATTGATTCTTAGCGATGAAGAAGTCTTTGAGTTGCGACAACACCTGCACGTGCGGCTTGTCGACGACACTACAGGTAAATTAACTACAACAGTGTCAAAAACAAAACACAAATATTAAACACATGCCATTACAATTTTTACAGGTTCCTTGTAATTACCATGGCGCGTGAATACAGTGACCATTTTTATAGGCCTATAGGGGCGGACGTAGGGATTTGGGGGCCCTAAGCAAATATCAGGTCTTTTGTAACACTCATTTGCTATCGTTTATTTACTTTAATATCGTGTCACAATATATCGGAATACAAAAATGCAACATGTATCGTGGATAGTGACAATATGTAGGCTATTGTGAATAGTTAACCCAAAATGAAAATTACTATGCGAGGAAAAAATTCAAGTGTAGAGTTTTAGTGTCAGTACTACATTAAAATACTATATATAATGATGAATGTATATGATGTATAATAATGCAATGGAGGAATACTAGTGGGTCCTCCTGAAGCCAAATGTCTTTTGTTACCAGTAAAAAGTGGCCTATATTATTTTAAATAATATCTAGTCAGTGACAAAGTGCAAGCATATTCATCTAAAATAAATTCTGTATTTTCAGCTTCAGAATTATGAATATTATTATTCTGATGTTGCCATTGTCCTGTGCATTGGGTTACCAGCACCAAGTCCAAGCCTATTCATTTCCACCCCAATGTAATACCACATTTAGCAATTTGCATTTTAATCAACAGTACATTTTATGTTAACCTTTTACCATATGTTACCATATGGTGTATCGCAATAATAATATCGTATCGTGATATGTACTGAATCATGACATGAGGGTATTGTTACATCCCTTTTATTTACTCCTAAACTACATGTCTATGGGATTGTGCAAATTCACTAATTAATTAGTCAATCTGATGTAAAGATGTATTACCTTGACATTATCACGTGAACAAATAATACTTAGGCTATAGGCTACCTAACACAATCAGACCTGGTTTCACAGACAGGGCTTATATTAAGCCAGGATTAGGCCTTAGTTCAATTAGGGCATTTAAAGCAGTGTTTCTATCGAAATTAACCAGAACAATTTGTCCCAGGAACCTTTTCCCCTGTGACCAGTTGCTGTTTGCTTTTCCAACGCGGTCTAAAGAACTGTGAATTGCTGAACTCAATTGATCAACTTAAACACAACAGGGCTCCAGACAAAAAAATAAATAATTAAGGAGCCATTGGTTCCTGGCAAATTAGTGCCACAAAAGAATCATTTTTAATTTTTCACGTGCAATTATATGGCCGGTGTTGAATTTCATAACTCCTTCCATTCTTTCTTTCTCATGCAGACAACGGTTTAAATAAAATATATAAGGATTATGTGATATAGTGCATATATTTAGCAAAATGCCCCTTTAGTTATTTTTCTAGCTGACCAACGAGTTTATGAGCATTGAATGGCTTTTCTAAGGTAAATTTGACGTTACGTGACATGTTCTTGTTCTTAAGCAGTTTTATACAAGCTATTTCCAAGGTCGAAATGCCGATTAAACGCTCTGTCAGGCCACATTAAAGTGCGCCAAAAAGTTTAAAGTTTGTTCATTGTTTACTAAAATGAACAAACAAGTTAAAAGTGACATATTGAAGGTGACAGTTAAGTACAAATCTGCTATTATGGATGGCTGTGCTACAAATAACACGAAGTGCAGAAAACAACAAAGATTAAAATATATTGAGAATAAGAATCCATATCAGTAGCAATTAAAAACGAGAATTGTTAACTATTAGTTCGTGTCCACACAGCTGTCATGTTTATCCATGTTGTGTGCTCGAAATAGACACTTGCCTTTCTGCACTTTTACAGTACTTGGATGATGTTCATTCATTGACACATCTCCGTCACTTTCTATCTCTCTCATGCTGGCACAGCGGTCAGCATTGTTACTCGATAGCGATGAAGGCTTTGAAAAAGCCTGATGTTTTCCGTTTTGTTATCCGTTTCTGGCGCAGTATTTTGGCTCTCAGACTCGGTGAGGTTTCCACTGTAACTTTGCTGCGCGTCGTCTCATTTTGTTACGTCAACACAGCAAATTATGTGATGGGCTACTCCTCACAGAACATGCCAGTAAAAAGGCACGCAATTTTTAATCATAGCATAAATTGACATGGTCGCCAGTGGCGATCTCAACCAAACTATCACTCACAAATTAATATTTTTGGGCGCAAATGTGACCGCTTTAGTAGCAGTCTGGAGCCCTGCACAATAAACTTGAACACCTCTGATTGGCCGTTGCATTGAAAAAAATCAACAGATATGTCTGTGGTTTGCTACATTGCTCGACACTGCTAATAGAAAATAGAAACCTTCGGCGCTCGACGCAAACAGAAATACACACTGAAGTATTTACCAAATATGTTTTGCCATATCAGATGGGCCCCCTGATTCGCTTACCTTGCTTAGTGGTTAAATCCGCCCCATCTGATTCCATCACATCAAATAAGCTTCTGCTCCCTGATGTCAACAGAATTGAATTATTTGTTGTCACTTTATGTTCACTTCTGTTTGTGGTTCTGTTTATGGCCTACTTATGAATATATATTCATTTGCATATTTTTATGGCATTGCATTGTATGCATGAATGTATTTAAATCATTGCACCGATCTCCGCCCAAAATCAGTTTGAAGTGTGTAGCTAGTATGTCCTGCTCTTTTAATGATTCTAGATTGCGTTTAATGATTTTATAGTGAGGAGTTACAGAGTCTGCGAGAGGAGGTGGGAGGTGAATGGTTAGAGAGGGGAACAGCAGGTGTTACGGAGCTCTCAGATTGGAGATCTGATTATTATGATCATGTTGATGATGCCGCTGATGAGCGAGGAAAAAGCAGACAGGAAGAGAGAGAGAAAAGACTGATTAGAATTTGAAAGGCAACTTGATGGCCACTTCTTTTCCTCACGGGAATGAAGCTATGCCGACCTTTTCTGGCTCTCTCTATCCTCCACCCCCTTCTTTATCCTTCTTTTTGTCTCTCACACACACACACGTGCACACACACAGGTGTTTACTAAATCTGAACCTGTGTGCCGAACGTCAAATGCAAGACATTCTGTGACCTTTCGTTGTTGTGTCTCAGAGTGTGAAATGCATACATGTCAGCGCAGGAAACACTCTATGAATGCTGATGGGCACACTTCCTCACTCACTATGCGGGGATATGTTTATTCAGCATCTGAATGCTCATGCATAATAATATTGTGATGCTCTAGAGATATATGTCATTATAAAACAGAAATAGCGCGTGTGAGTGTAGCTTGTTTGTCATTTGATTCTGATTCACATTCAGAGTTTGTTTCCTAGTCTGATGAGGTGATGCTGTAAATACACTGTGGCGATTTAGGATATTTTAAAAACCGGATTTTGAATTAGTAACTATTTATGGAAGAAACGTGCAATGATGATCAAGTTGTTGACCTGAAAGTGTGTGAATTGGCAATTGATCCTTATTAATGATTGATCATTTTGCAAAGTGTGTGTATGTTGTAGCTATTGATATGAGGATGAAGATAGTAATTTTCTCTGGCACACTTGTTTGCGGCCTTGAATGTCTGCAAAGTCCACAAGACCATAGTGCAGAAAAGGAGGGCAAGATGATTTTTTTTCTCAGTCTATTTCCCACATCTTCTTAATGTTGTAACAAAAAAATGTATCATATTTTCTAATAATTGAAAATTAATTAAATATAAAATATTTGAATATTAAATATAAAAAATTAATTTACATTTACATTTATGCATTTGGCAGACGCTTTTATCCAAAGCGACTTACATTGCATTCAAGGTACACATTTTTACATTTTGTCAGTTCTCGCTTTCCCTGGGAATCAAACCCATGACCTTGGTGTTGCTAGCGCCATGCTCTTATTGTTTGAGCTACTGGAAAACAGGAAAGCAAAAAATTTATTAAGTATAACGTATTACACTAAAGTTAAAATGAAACATGAAGAAAATGGCTCAGTGTTTAAAGGTGATTTCCGATGATTGCTATCACAGAGTTTACTGGTATTTTGTTACGGATGTGTACCTGGTATCTTACCAGTAAAAAGAGTCAATACGGAACACCGTACTACGTTGCTAGTGTGAACAGTCTGAACTTCACATTACCGGAAAAGTTGGTCTGGTAATCTTCCGGTAATTTACCGGGACTGCTGTGTGAAAGGGGCTTATATCTTTGGATAAACTCTCTCACACATTGTATATTATATTTTTGGGCATGCTAATAATTCTGATTTATTTACTTTCTACTCTCTTTCCTGAAGACAGCTATTTTTTTCTGTATTTTTAATATTTAACTCTGTAATCGACAAACGTATAGTAGGCTATCTGTCTCATGCGGAATACAAGCTCTTGAATTATGAGTCGCTATAGAATTGCTGACTGATTGTATTCAAGCGCTGAATGCTGTCAGGGGAAATTTCCTGGAGAAAACGTGCAAAAAAAGAGGATCTGTTTAATTAAACTTCCATATAATTGCATTTACGATCTACAGTCTACGCTATGACTGATTTATTAGACAGTCTGACAAAAAAATACTGTCTCACCATATGATTTAATGTCAAAGCAACTCATTAAAATTCCTCTGGACTGTACTAATGCACATTTAATTAACAATATAAACATATTTTAAGAGACTCCGGTGAATCTAAATATGAAAGGTAAAACAGCGTGTCATATCAATCACTCTGATGCAGGCTTTCACTTCCACTTTCTCTTTGAAAGACTTTTCTGCCCCCTCTTTTGATTCTATTCATGCTTTCGCTCTCTATATCTCTCTTTAGCCTTAATGGCATCATTCCAGTCTCCTTTCTCCTTCAGATTCATTTTCATTCTCTTCATCTCTCTCTTTAAAGTCTTGGCTGGAGAAATAGCCATGACCTGAGAGCTATGGTTATGAAAGAGTGTCACAGCTCATAGCGGTACAACTGTTTCCTGTGTAGGAGGCCACGGAAAGTCCTGTGAAATTGGGGAAAAATGAAAGTCATGAAAAGACACATTCGGCCCAGTGATTGGCTCATTTTGAGACCACTTTTGCTTTTAGTGTGACACAGAAAGTCCCCATGTTACCGCCTCCTCTATTGACCTAAGATGAGATGGAGAGAGTTAGTGGTGAAGTAATGGTGACATTAGTTTCTCATCTTCCCATCCCTCCTTCTGTTGTCAAGGGCTCTTTCATGACGCAAGTGCGTGAAATGTTTGGCAGGATTGTTTTATCAGAGGCTGGTACAGTTGGGACAGCTGCCTTGCATGTTCAGATGTGTATGATATGGCAACTGTTGCAACCACACAACATGTACAGCCTGAGGCCTGACAGAGGGAGAGGAGAACATTGTTTTTTTTTTCCTTTTTCAGCCGGAGGTCTTTAAAAAGCACCTCAGGCCTGACAGGCGACTGACTGAAGATCCGAATGCTGTTAGTCTTCGGAATTGAAGAGAATTGGCGAGGTCTATTTAACCAAAGTTATTCCACTTCCAGGTTTTTGTGCGGTCTGCTGTGTGAATACCTCAGTTAAGCTTATGAAACCGACCCCCTGTCTGTGCTTTTTGTAGTTGTCTTGTGTGTTAATTTCCCCATCCAAATCCTCACAGTTCAGCATACTGAACCTTGAAAGCTATTAAACATCTTTTGACTATATTGTTTTGCAAGCATACAGCCAAGCTTAATTATCTAAGATGTTCTAAAGAAAGTGCATTGGAAACTTATTTGTGTATCAATCAGTGCGTTTACATGCACCCTCATAATGCGATCATAATGGGATTTTGGCAATATTGCGATTAAACTTTACATCTTGTAAACCCAATATTCCAATCAAGCGAATGCAATTAAGCTCATAATTGTAATAACCATAATCGTATAAAAATTGTTTGGCAACAAACAGGCATGTAAACCCCTTAAACGCATTATTACCGTTCTGACCAAAGTGTGCATGTGCTCGGACAGCGATTAGCATAAAGTATTAAGCTTTGTATCAGTAGAAATACAAAGAAAATACCCCCCCAATATCCCCCTGAGACAAGAGATTTATGTATTTTATTTCTGGAAAAAATCCTCCGATGTCGCAAAATATCGTCATTTTGCATCATCGGAGGATTTTTTTTGTCCAGAGGCTAAAGACTACAGCCAGTAGAAGGAGCTAGTTCCGCATGTTATTAACCCGCCCATGGGTGGAATCGCATCGCACTCACTGCACTCGGCTCGGGCAGCTGCGGGCATTCATATAAACGGAGCAAAGTGCGGAGCAAAGTGAGTGTTTCAACTTTTCCAACGAATTCCTATGAAAGTTAAGCTTCCATAGGCATGATCTGAAAACGCACCGAGAATGTATGCCGTGCCCGCGCTTACCTCAGCTCTTCACTCTCTGACTGCGTTTGTGCTGTGACACTCGCTCGGCTCACTCACATTATATTGAACATACGTGTTCAGTTTTTAATTGTAGTGTGTTCTCTAACTGAACTAAATGATTGTATTATTGTAATAAAACAACAGTAGGGGCGGTGCTGAGGTGGGCAAGTGATCCAGTAGCCGTGGCCTTGGCTTTGGGAGTTGCCTCGTAGGGCAGCGAAGCAAGTGAATTCTGGGAGTTGTTGTCTTTCATCCACATGAGCCAAAAATACATTTCCTGGAGTCTAGAAGGCACCAAATTCAAAAATAATTTCACATTTCTACTACATAAATGACCCAGTTTAAATACACATTCATCTTCCCAGCGCTGAAGTACCCCTTTAAGGGCTTTGAAATAAAAATATTACAGTTTTACATGTTTTGGGCTGAAAGTCTGAGGCCACTTTTAGAATCTGGGATCTTTTTAATTTGAACTTTTAAATATTTTTTCTTTGTTTTAGATTTGTATGACTTGTTAGGGCTGGGCAATATGGAGCGGAGTGGGCGGTCGTGCGTGTTGAGAGCGCGAGACCCCATTTCGTTTGGCGGTGAACTTTCCGCGCGGCTCAGCAACCGAAGATGCACGAGGCGAATCTGGCCGAGCATGACGTCTCATCACACCGGCACCCAGTTTGCGTGTCTAAATCAGTTGCTTAGATTTACAAAATGAGCCAACAATAGCAGAAATAAGCCCTTTTGATGAAAATGAAGATCCATGTTTAATAAAAATGTTTTAAGAGATCGTTAATTTAGTTGTATACATGTTCTCCCATCCATATATTATTTTCTAATGCCACAAGTAATACTGGGTTTACTGGGTTTTAAACAATTCATTCGTAGTGTGGTTTTGGTAAAGTTTAATAAAGTAATCATTGTCATGTATGTACCTTACTACTTCTCACCGCTGTTTCCCGATGGTTTATAGAATAATTACTCCGAGTTGCTGTCCTGTCATTTCAAAGAATAGCACAACGGCGAGTGCGTCGAGTAGGCTATAAACGCCTTCCCAAACGGACGAGGCGTGCGCGCAGTCAGCGGAGGCTCGTGCTGCGGAGCCAGACGAAAGGCTTAAGGTGGTAAAACAAGTTTGTGGTATTACCAGTCTTGGTGGGGACGACAATCATGCATAATTTGCAGACGACATTGTTCTGACTACGGTCAGACTTATAAAATCCAAAAAACTGCCATACTGGCGAGCTGACTTGTTGATAAATCAGGAAAACAATTTTGTCGCTCGCTACGGCACTCATTTTCCACATATCACTCCACGCCGGTTCTGTTACTGAACCAAACATGATAATGTTACATGATTGGCTGTTAGCGTGTCACTCCCCACTCCCCACTCCCTACACCCCAGAGAGTGAGTGCCTTTGTTCATGTAACCAAACTTGCTTCGCAACCTCTGGTTTCTTCCGATGAAGAAAAAAAAAATATTATTGAATGTTTTATCGAACACATTTTTTATTGATGCCGATTACGTGTCTATCATGATACATAGGGGTGTAACGGATCGCAGTTGATCCGTGAGCCGTACGGATCACGACCCACAGTTCGGCATGCACGTGACCCGTGGATTTATTTGCGCATTTTTTAAAACTTGCAGATTAATCTTAATTGTTTAGCGATCGCAGAGTAAAAGACGTAAATTTAGTTCCTTTAAACTCGATGCTCAGTTTCAGTGAAACTACACAAAGCAGTCATGTGTTCACGTGAGCAGGGTATGTTAATCAGTCAACAATGGCTAGCGGAGGAGTAGAAGAATTTGAAAAGCCTCCCGCATCATTCAAATCGCATGTATGAGAGCATTTTGGCTTCCCCATAAAATATAATGATAACGGAAGAAGGGTGGTGGACAAAACTAACAGTATGTAGGCACTGTGGCATGAGAAAGTCGTATGAAACATGGAGCATGGCTACGCATCTGAAGCGGCACCTGCTGACGCCCGTTTCACACATACTCCGTTTGCAGCGCGTTTGCGGTGCGTATTTTTTTCCGTACACGTTAACTGATTACAGCTTTCACACTGCACGCGGTTTCGTTCCATTAGTGCGTTCCAGGAGCGGTGCTTATACAGCAGGTCAACGATTGTTTCCGCACCGAGTCTATTTTTTGCACTGTTGCACGCGCTGAATTAAAGTGACAGCGCATTGTCCGCATTAAAACAAACATGTATCGATGCGAAAGTCTAGTAATTCCACCACAGATGCATATAATGTGAAGTCTACTCTGTTTCAAAGTCAACACATGGCTTTTTGCCTTGGGTAAAGCAAGGAAAACGGCATTTAGGTAAACAGGAGAAATAATGGAGCACTCGTCCTTTCTTGGAGGTGGAAAAACAAAGTTCTTTATGACCTGCAGGATTTCTTGTAAAAAGATTTAGAAAAACGAAAGAAAAGATGAGTCGGCTGTATTTGTCTATTGTAAGTTCTAATTTAAAATGTTTGTTATTTTACCAGTCTATAGCCTATGTTTCTAAAGTAGGTACTATATATAAAGTAATGAATTGAATAAAACATTGTTTAAATGTAGTGCGTTTAAACATGATATCTATAAAAGAGTGTATAGGCCTACAAAGAAAATTGCAATGCTGACAAGCCATGTTCAGTAACTACTTTTGGATTTTAAATAAAAATAATGAATACATGTTGTGTGAATGGCATGAGAGGTCTACTCTCTCCCTTGAGAGATTGATCCTAATCTTTTGGAGAAAAAAGTTGTCATTATAAGCTCAGGCCCATTTTCACGTCTCCGGTTGTTTTTCAGATGTTACACTTGCAACTGAGTAACATTTTATTTATTCAGCTGGTTATTTTATTTTTGTTAAACCCATAAACGTATATGTTATTTTTGTTAACACCAAAAGTTTCTTGTTAACCTATAAACCATATAGGTTATGTTAACACCAAAATATCTCATGTAATAAATGGAAAGCAAATAAAGTCTCCTCCTTTTTTCTGATCCAAAAAATTATTCGATCCGTGACTCGTGATCCGAACACCACTAGCGATACATATCATTATCGTTTTATCGCCCAGCCCAATGACCTATGACTTTTCCTAAGGAAAATTTTGTCATTTACTCCCCTTCATGTCATTCTAAACATTTCTTCTGTGCAAAATAAAATATGTTTTAAGAAATTACTGTTTTTTTTTTTTTTTTTTTTTTTTTTTTAATACAATTGAATATTTAAGACATTTCTAGGTCAAATAAGCAGATTTGTGACATAAGTACTAAATATTTACTAAATATAAAATATTTATTATTTGTATGGTAGTGTATTTGTATATAATATTTAGCTAAAATACATTATCATTCAAAAGTTAAGTTGGGCTCAGTTAACTTTTTTTTTTTGTGTGTGTATTTTTAAAATAGTCTCTTATGCTCACTAAGGCTACATTTATTTGATTTATTAAGTTTTGATTTATTAATTTTATTAAGTTTATTCCATGATGTCAGCTGAATTTTTCAGCATCATTACTCCAGTCATCAGTGTCACAAGATCCATCAGAAATCATTCTCCATCCATCCATCCATCCATCCATCCATCCATCCATCCATCCATCCATCCATCCATCCATCCATCCATCCATCCATCCATCCATCCATCCATCCATCCATCCATCCATCCATCCATCCATCCATCCATCCATCCATCCATCCATCCATCCATCCATCCATCCATCCATCCATCCATCCATCCATCCATCCATCCATCCATCCATCCATCCATCCATCCATCCATCCATCCATCCATCCATCCATCCATCCATCCATCCATCATCTTCCGATTATCCGGGGCCGGGTCGCGGGGGCAACAGTCTAAGCAGAGACGCCCAGACTTCCCTCTCCCTAGCCACTTCCTCCAGCTCTTCCGGGGGAACCCCGAGGCATTCCCAGGCCAGCCGTGAGACATAATCCCTCCAGCGTGTCCTAGGTCTTCCCCGGGGCCTCCTCCCGGTGGGACATGCCCGAAACACCTCCCCGGGAAGGTGTCCAGGAGGCATCCGAAATAGATGCCCGAGCCACCTCAACTGGCTCCTCTCGATGTGGAGGAGCAACGGCTCTACTCTGAGCTCCTCCCGAGTAACTGAGCTTCTCACCCTATCTCTAAGGGAGCGCCCAGCAACCCTGCGGAGAAAGCTCATTTCGGCCGCCTGTATCCGGGATCTTGTCCTTTCGGTCATGACCCACAGCTCATGAACATAGGTGAGAGTAGGAACGTAGATTGACCGGTAAATCGAGAGCTTCGCCTTACAGCTCAGCTCCTTCTTCACCACGACAGACCAGTACATCGACCGCATTACTGCAGAAGCTGCACCGATCCGTCTGTCAATCTCCCATTCCATCCTTCCCTCACTCGTGAACAAGACCCCAAGATACCTGAACTCCTCCACCTGAGGCAGAAACTCTCCACCAACCTGAAGTGGGCAAGCCACTCTTTTCCGACTGAGAACCATGGCCTCGGATTTGGAGGTGCTGATTCTCATCCCGGCCGCTTCACACTCTGCTGCAAACCGCCCCAGTGCACGCTGAAGGTCCTGGTCTGAGGAGGCCAACATCACAACGTCATCCGCAAAAAGCAGCGACAAAATCATGTGGTTCCCAAACCGGACACCCTCTGGCCCTTGGCTGTGCCTAGAAATTCTGTCCATAAAAATTATGAACAGAACCGGTGACAAAGGGCAGCCCTGCCGGAGTCCAGCATGCACCGGGAAGAAGTCCGACTTGCTGCCAGCAATGCGGACCAAGCTCCTGCTCCGGTCGTACAGGGACCAAACAGCCCTAAGCAAGGGGCCCCGGACCCCGTACTCCCAGAGCACCCTCCACAGGACGCCATGAGGGACACTGTCGAATGCCTTCTCCAAATCCATAAAACACATGTGGATTGGTTGGGCAAACTCCCATGAACCCTCCAGCACCCTGGAAAGGGTATAGAGCTGGTCCAGTGTTCCACGACCGGGACGAAAACCACACTGTTCCTCCTGAATCCGAGGTTCCACCATCGGCCGAATTCTCCTCTCCAGTACCCTGGCATAGACTTTCCCGGGGAGGCTGAGAAGTGTGATCCCCCTGTAGTTGGAACACACTCTCCGGTCCCCCTTCTTGAAAAGAGGGACCACCACCCCGGTCTGCCAGACCAGAGGCACTGTCCCCAACTGCCACGCGATGTTGCAGAGGCGTGTCAGCCAAGACAGCCCCACAACATCCAGAGACTTGAGGTACTCAGGGCGGATCTCATCGACCCCCGGTGCCTTGCCACCGAGGTGCTTTTTAACTACCTCGATGACTTCAGCCCGGGTGATGGATGAATCCACCTCTGAGCCCTCAGCCACTGCTTCCTCAATGGAAGACGTGTTGGTGGGATTGAGGAGATCCTCAAAGTATTCCTTCCACCGTCCGACGATATCCCCAGTTGAGGTCAACAGCTGCCCATCTCCACTGTAAACAGTGTTGGTAGGGCACTGCTTCCCCCTCCTGAGGCGGCGAATGCTTTGCCAGAATCTTTTCGAGGCCAACCAATAGTCTTTCTCCATGGCCTCACCGAACTCCTCCCAGGTCCGATTTTTTTGCCTCCACAACTATCCGGGCTGCAGTCTGCTTGGTCTGCCTGTACCCGTCAGCTGCCTCAGGAGTCCCACAAGCCAACCAGGCCCAATAGGACTCCTTCTTCAGCTTGACGGCATCCCTTACTTCCGGTGTCCACCACCGGGTTCGGGGATTTCCGCCTCGACAGGCACCGGACACCCTTATGCTTGAACATGGTGTTCGTTATGGATAAGCTGTGACTAGCACAGAAATCCAATAACAGAACACCACTCGGGTTCAGATCAGGGGGGCCGTTCCTCCCAATCACGCCCCTTCAGGTATCACTGTCACTGCCCACGTGTGCGTTGAAGTCCCCCAGTAGAATGATGGAGCCTCCAGTTGGAGCACTTTCCAGCACCCCTCCCAGAGACCCCATTAGGGCCGGGTACTCCACACTGCCGTTTGGCCCGTAGGCACATACGACAGTGAGAGACCTATCCCCTACCCGAAGGCGCAGGAAAGCGACCCTCTCATTCACCGGTTTGAACTCCAACACATGGCAGCTGAGCTGGGGGGCTATAAGCAAACCCACTCCAGCCTGCCGCCTCTCACCATGGGCAACTCCAGAGTGGTAGAGAGTCCAGCCTCTCTCAAGAGGTGTGGTTCCAGAGCCCAAGCTGTGCGTGGAAGTGAGCCCGACTATCTCTAGCCGGTACCTCTAGGGCTCCTTCCCCACCAGCGAGGTGACATTCCATGTCCCTAAAGCCAATTTCCGTGTCCAGAGATCGGGTCGCCGGGGGCCTAGCCTTCGACTGTTGCCCGATCCACTATGCACCGGCCCCATATGATCCCTCCTGCAGTTGGTGAGCCCACGGGAGGGTGGCCCCACGTCGCTCATTCGGGCTGAGCCCGGCCGGGCCCCATGGGGGTAGGCCCGGCCACCAGGTGCTCGCATACGAGCCCCAACCCCGGGCCTGGCTCCAGGGTGGGGCCCCGGCTGCGCCATGCCGGGCGACTTCTCGGTCCTTGTTTTAATTAGACTCATATTGGGTTTGTGAACTGCTCTTAGTCTGGCCCGTCACCAAGGACCTGTTTGCCTTGGGAGACCCTACCAGGGGCATATAGCCCCAGACAACATAGCTCCCAGGGTCATTCGGGTACTCAAACCCCTCCACCACGATAAGGTGACAGTTCAAGGAAGGGAGAAGAAATCATTCTAATATGCTGATTTGATGCTCAAGAAACATTTCTTATTATCAGTGTAATAAGTAATATTTTTATGGAAATCCTGATGCATTTGTTTTTCCAGAATTCTGTGACTCCCTTTTAACAATTTAATTCATTCTTGCTAAATAAAAGTATTAATTTGTTTCAAAAAGTACTTACCTCAAACTTTTGAACAGTAGTGTATATACAAATAATCACGTTACGTTAACATTTTAAATTGTTCATTCAAAAGTTGTTATGCTGATGATTATAATTTAACAAAAAAAAAAAAAAAAACTTTCCAAATTAATAAGACCATTATGTCATACTTTACACTTGACAGTAAAGGGTGAGGAATTCTTCTAGGCAGGATTTACTCTTAACTGCCATTTCCCAGCAGATGAATCTTCGGGCATAGGAGAGAGAGTAGACTTTAACTTGGGCAGTTTTGCATTTAAATAAGGTGTCTGCACCTTAATGATCTCAAATGACTCTGAGGCTAACCACAGACTCCCACATAGATAACAAAAAGTGCTTTTCACTCGGCCTCCCCGTTTCCTCAGCTAATCGCTTAACATCACAGAACACACAGATGAGTAGTAGTGGATCAAGGCTAGGTGAAATTGCATTTCTTTACCTCCAAGGCGCTGATAGTGAAGTGTGTTCAGACACCCTCTGGCAGAAGAAACCATAGCTACTGTAACACAGCTTCTCACTTAAACAGAGAACCAACTGCTATGTTCCACAAACTGCATGTCAAGAACCACTGCGGTGTAAGATTGTTTTGCTTCATAGCACTGTGGAATTAGAAATTTGCAATCAAACTACAATCATCCAACCTTTCTGTTCCCATCACACGTGAATGCTCTGTTTTTTCTCTCTCTGTTGCCTCTGCTGCTTCCTTGCTGTTACTTTCAGGCTTTTGCTGCTTTTATTGATTGGGAAGTAGAGAAGGGACAGGAAATTATGAGGCAAAGAGGGGGGAAATATGATTGGAAAACAATGAACTCAAACTCACATTTACATGAACAGACCAGTTCATTAATAGTCAGCAACACTGTGACACTTGATGGCAAGTCAGTTCACTCAGTGGCCATCCTTCTCACACCCTTATGCAGCTAATTTCTGTGCATGTAATCAGATCCTGTCTATACTTGAATGGGGAAACTCTCCTAAACTGATTGTCAATATATTTGAATTAGCACTACAATCTGACAATAATAGTATATTAAACATTGTTGCTTTGGGGAACACTACTGTATTGTTTTTCAGGCTGGTGAAAATTAAGTTAACAAACCACTCAATGTTAATGGCTTTAAAGTTCAAACAGTTGAGTAGTTGAAAAAATGTCTCCCAGTTTAATGTGTGACCAAATATTCAAATCTGGACTGGCCAAAACATAAGCCTGATGAACCTGTTCTCAAGCCACTTCACTCAAAAGCATTAAAGGACTTTTCACAGTAAAGTAGCTCACCAATTCCACCAGCAGCTAAAACTAAGGCTCTCCACACAGTGATCTCTTCCTCCATGCTTCACTGTGGTTGAGATGCATTTATGGCTATGGAGTGTAAATTTATAAATGTATTTATTTAATGCAACAGTGTTGTATTTCAGCAAGATATCTATTTCAAACAAGTGCTGTTCTTTTGAAATTTCTATCCATCATCTAATCTTGAAAAAAGTGTCACAGTTTTGATATAAGAAATGTTTCCTGAGCACCAAATCAGCATATTAGAATGATTTCTGAATAGGGGTGTAACGGTACATGTATTCGTACCGAACCGTTTCGGTACAGGGCTTTCGTTTCGGTTCCAAATGCAATCTTTAACAGTTAACAGTCAGCTTGTTTTAAGTGTGCGGAACACACTTCAATCCGAGTTCCCACACGAACATGTTAAGTATTCAGTCCATTTTATCATGAAATTCAAATGATAAAGGCCGCTTTGACGCTCTTTAATGTGACGGGACTGGTCACTGTACAGGTGCATCAGTTCAGGCGGCGGCACGTGAGTGAGCGCGATCATCTCTTCCTAAAGAATAAACATGAATTAGTATCTCTTAAGGTATGTTGAGGATACATTACAACTTACTGAAATGTATCATATGTCGTGTAATCACTCAATCGTTGTTTCAACCACGGAAAGACAAAACAGCTTGTATGTCATGTAGCATCACATTTACCTCAGAAGTCATTCAGTGTCCACAGCTGTTAGTTCACTAGAGAGATGAACTCTTTCACTAAACATATGCACTATATTAGCCGATATATTCATTATATTCTACTTAACCTTTTAGTGATGTCTTGTTTATTTAATGTATGTTTAAATAAATCTGTCATGAAAGTGACAGCCACTGTGTATAAATGATTATATTTCAACAACGAATTGAAAAAAAAAAAAAATTAGAAGTTAATGCAAAAAGTGCCTTATGTGAAGCTTATGAGTGTTGATTATTATATCTAAAAATAAATAGCAACTGAATTTAGGCTAATAGTTTGGGCTCTGTTGTTAACCTTTAATATTATCATGTGTACGTAAGGGCTCCCTATAGTTTACAGCATTATCTTTAAGAAACTTTTAGTTATAATTGAATTCATTTAAGGACAGACAGATTTTTCAGTAAACCACTGTTGAATAAAAATAAATTTAAAAGCAATTTTGTAAAACTGCTGTACCGAATCCGTACTGAACCGTGACTTCAAAACCGAGGTACGTACCGAACCGTCAGTTTTGTGTACCGTTACACCCCTATTTCTGAAGGATCGTGTGACACTGAAGACTGGAGTAATGACTGCAAAAAAATGCAGCTTTGCCACCACAGGAATAAATTACATTTTAAAATATTAAAATAGAAAACTCTTATTTTCAAATTGTAATATTATTTCTCATTACTGCACTCATACTGGAGAAGTGGCCATACAAAGAATTCAGCCCTTTATGATGTCATAATACTTGCCATGCTTGAAAAAACTTTCCGAAACTTATTGGAATTCTGAAGGAGTGTATTTGGCACAGAAATACTCATATGTCATACGTCCAACTCGTTTATTTTACATTTTGACCATGTTTAGCATGAAACTCTGAACAGTGTAAATAAGTCAGAATGCATGAAATAGCATTAGACCAAAATAGCATTAGACCATTAGACTTTTTCAAAAAAGCCCCAAACGTTTGAACAGTACTATATATCTAGACTTTACACTCAGCCATCGGCCACCCTGCTCTGTAAAATATCAGCTTTGGCCCTTAAAAAAGCAAAACTGAAAAATACTTTTAACTGAATGTCAGAACTTCCATTTTCACAGCTACCATATTACATTTTCCCCTTTTCATCTTTTTGCAAGTGGTTCATCTCCTCCTTGTTCTACTCTCTTTGACTGAGTTAATGAGGAGATCAATCTACTAGCTACATCTCACGACTTCTTTTTCACACTTGACGACCGCCTCTCTTAAGATGACACATGTTTCCCCCTCTTTCCTCTCACTGTCCTCCATTGCCTTCTCCTTTTCTCTGATTCCATTTTTCACTCTGGTTGTTCATCCGTCACACACTCTTTCTCTGGCTGTGCTGTAGCTCTAACGTGTATTGCTGCTGTGTGGTTGTCGGGAGATAAATCCTGATGGCCAGCAGTGCAGATGACTGAGGCTGATAGTTCAGGCGGATTGGCCCGTTAATTGGTGCTCTGAGCCGGATCTCCACTGGGAAGAGTTGAGATCTTGAGCCGGTCTTTCACTTTTCTACTTTGTCTGAGTGAGGGGATAAAGTCAGGGTGGTCTGCCCACGCAAAGAACAAGCAAACCCTTTTTTAAAGTTCCTTTTCTGTTATCAAAATTAGCACCGCATTGCAAAATTAATGTTCGGAAAAATGAGAAGGAAATATAGGCACTATAATGCATGAAAATAGTTTCCCCAAATAGGAAAATTGGCTTTATCAATTATTATGCAATTTTTGCCACTTAACTAATAAGGTTATACTCATTTCATTATCGTTTCTTTGCCGAGTCAACCTCTTAAATTCAGCACAAAAATATATATTTCTTGAGCAACAGTGGACATCTAATGAGCATTCACAAGAGGAAAGGAACATTTTGAAAACCCTCGTTGGTGACATTTAAATACGTTTTATACTCAAGCTACTGCAGGTTTTTGAGTGTCTGTCATGTTGAATTTTTGCTTGGTTAAATGCATGTTGCACATCACCTGTATATTGAAGCAAGCGCACAATGCCAAGGCAAATTATAGCTGTACAGTACAGTAATTTTTCTAGAACTGTCCATTTCTGAAAAAAAACCCTGCTTTTATTTCAGTCAGACTAAAGCTTCTAAAAAGACAAATTAAAGTCAGACTGGAATCATGTAAATGCACTTACTGACAGGGATTCTGCAGCTCAAACAGTAGCGCATCATGCAGAAATACAAACGCTTTTCTACTTGAGCCCGCATAATATGATTGTCACTACAACTTAACAAAACTTTTAAAACTACTAGAAACTTTTCATGCAACCCAATGACACATGTTTTTAGTTGAAGAGACCTGTTTTCTTGCAGTATGTTTTTGTGTGTTTGAGGGACAGAGAGAGAAAGACAGGAGTGTTTGTTGTCTTATTTCAGAAGTGAATCAAGAGGACTCTGCTCTGTAGGAGCTTCTGCTCTCTCGGAGAGTTGTGATTGGCACAGCGGGGAGGGATGAGCGAGAGGCCAATGAAGCAGAAATGAAATAAACTCAACCTCACATTTAAACATATATACTTTTTCTCAGGCATTCACACGTAAACATATTGGCAACTGCCCTGTAACTGTTCAATCCATGAAGCTTATAGGTTTAGAAATAAAGGTCGAGTTGGGCTGGTGATGAGATGCCGGATGATTGAATGAACAAGGTCCTCCTAATCTGATGGAAGATCTTTGTAAACATTTGGGCGTGTAGCCACAAGATTGTGGTTCAAAACACTGCGGGGCGATCTAACCACAGTCCATTTTGGTCAGACAACCTAATGCCAAATTCTGGCTGTGAGATTTGCAACGATCCATGGTCAACATTGATTATTATTGTGTTGTTGAGTGAGGCATTTAACCCTTGGTTGATCCAGGGTGATTGTTCCTTTCATACTGTAAGTGTACTGTACTTTGCTTAGGATAAAAGCATCAGTTGATTTGTTAGGGAAAATGACTAAGGCTGAAACTAATGATTATTATCTTAACATCTAGTTTCTCTGATTAGTTAATTAAATCCTTTGGTTAACTTGCCAATTGAAAATAACATCCGCCATTATCTTTCAACGTTATTCCAAGATTTTCTCATAAAAATACTTTAAAACCCAACATTTAAAACCCCACATAAAACCCCAACATAAAAAAGTGTGTAGAAATAAAAGGTGTCTATCTGTAATACAAATGTCCATGAGTATGATTTACTTCAGTAGCTACTGCTAGTAATGAACATAAACAGAGTGACGTATTCCATGCAAATTGAGGTCATCGATTATGTCTCCACATCATTAGAGCCCTTGAAATTACACCATTAAACCTCAAGATCTTTGCTTTCTTATACATCCTTCCAGTAAAGTGCATATTAAATTGAAGATTAATTTCTTATCTAAACATTCATGTTTGGTCATAAATGTCAAAGTTAAATTGCTTTATTGCAAAACTGAATCTAGAGTGGGTTTATAAGGTACATATGTACCATTCACAAGTGAATTTTGCATTTTAATAAATGAACACTTAAGTATTGTTTATTTTTTTATTTTTTTATCAGGCAAACTGCTGATTAAACTGGACAAATATAGATTACAGTTTTGAATATTTGACATTTTAGCATTAGTTTAACAATAATTAAAAATAGCTGGTCAGTCTAAACTCTTAACTGTGTGTCTTCGTGATTGGGGGGTTTCTCAAACTAGGGTTCCTTATCCTAAATTTAATGAAAGTACCACTTTATTATGCCTTTCATATGGCTCCAATTTCAGTGTTTTTATAACAGCTCAGAGCACCTGAGCTAAAACAGCCAATGGGCAAGTTCAATATCTTCAATCATTACACCTTTTTAAATATAAATTGTCATTGAACACTGACCATAGACTTTTCCTTATAAAACCAACATTGAAACTTTGTCATTTTTGGTTCATGCACAGTCCTGGGGGTCTTTTATGAAGAGCCAATTTTAGTATGCCTTCACTAAAGTCTGAACCCAGTTCAGTCATGCTCCCTACGGCAGCAGTCAAGTAGTGTGTGCTTCCCTTCAGAAGCAGAATCTTTAAACTCAGTCACCTCCAATCAATTGAAGCCAGTATTGGACTTCTCCTCCCTATGGGGCATTTAGACATGAGAGGAGGAATGGAGGAGAGAGAAGAGTGCAGATGTGCTGGTGAGCAGATATAAAGAAGCAAATTTCACCCTCTTGTGAATTTGCCCCAGCTGGAGGTAAAAATCATCTTAGGTAATGGTTGGATTTGGTTGCTCTTAGCTGCAGTGGTAATTCTGTGGCAGGAAAGTAGCTTGAAATAACTTGCCTTGAAGTGTCACGCACATCCAGGCTTTGATTTTTGAGCCAAGTGGATTGGTATTGGTGTTGGTTGATTCTAGATATTGAATTGTTCATACTCATTTTAAAATGTTTAGATTAATTTTGTCAGTTTAACACTGAGATTGCCTGCACTTGAAGTTAAGTTTTAAAAACACTAATAATTTAATAAATTGTAGGTATTATTTAAAGACTATTATAGCATTTATTCATGTTTAATTTTTAAGTTTTAGAAATGATGTTCTTTGTTATTACTATTAGTTTTTTTTGTCAGTTTTAGTAATTTATTACTTTTTAGTCATCTAATTTATTAATTAATAAAAAAATTTTATATATTATTTCTATTTTATGATCTTTATTTCAGTTAATAAAAATGACTGAAAAAACTATTGAAATAGTTAATAGTTTTAGTTGACAATAACACTGAATCAATGAATCCCTCATGGAAGTGTGATCGCGTCCTCTTAAGACACGGGATACAGTTGTCGACCACACTTCCAGAAAGCTCGCGTGAGCTAGATGAATGAGGAAAATGTGCGCAAGAGATTTGAAACTGTAACAATGAGACTCTATTAATCTTTCAGGATGAAAGTCACGGGCCACATCCTCTACTCTAGCCTGCTGCGTTTCATTGATGTCCTCCTATTGAGCGGCACAGTGAGATGATGTAATGCTCAATCTGCCCATAAATATTGCCTGATTGAATTGATTTCGGATGGCACGATACCTTGTGGGTTTGTGTGCGGCTGCGGGGCATTGCAGTGAGCATGATACACATGGCCTAGAGTAAATTACTCTCTGACAGGTAATCACTACATACAGCACTGTTCCATTTGAGCAGCTGATCACTTTATTTAAATCTCCATGAATTGTGGCATCTATTTATCTGTGGGTGAGGAAATGAGTTTTTAGAGGCATAACATGAAAGGTTTTGAGCGAGACATATGTCCATTATTAGGGGTGGGCGACGACCAGGAATTTGGCGACCGGAGTAATTTAATATCATGGTAACGGTCTATATCGCAATAGTATGGAACTTAATGAACACAAAGTAAAAGATAAGATGAGGATAATGCTGATGAATATTACTATTATTATTTTACAGACAATTTCTGTCCGTAACCAATATTTTTTGTCTGACACGGTGACATGATCATTTTAGTTACAATAAAAATCATCATTATGAATTAAGAATATTGTAGTAGTATTACACTCTAAAAACTGCTGGGTTGAAAATGGACTAACCCAGCAATTGGGTTGTTTTAACCCAGAAATTGGGTTGTTTTAAGCAAACATTTAACCCAACCGCTTGGTTAAAACAACCCAATTTCTGGGTTAGTCCATTTTCAACTCAGCAGTTTTTAGAGTGTAATACTACTACAATATTCTTAATTCATAATGATGATTTTTAGAACATTTTTTTAATAATTTAACCAAGTAAGATTTTACTTAAGCATGAATCGCTTACTATGCATACAGCACATTAAAATATATTTATGATATTACTATTATATTATCTTACCTGTGCACGCTACAGTGGTGTAATGCCGGACCCTTTTTCGATAGACCTGATATAAAAAAATAAAAAAACGATAACTGATTAAGTGGAAACTGTGCAAAAAATATTGGTCAGTTGAGAAGAATCTTTACGATATACACACATTTCTGTCGTTAGGCAGTTTATACTATATCATGCCATTCAGCCCTAGTCCAGGTATGGAAATGGTATGGGCGTGATTGTGCTTTGACAGTCATAAAGAGTGACGGCAGCAACAGCGAATCAATAACGGCCCTCAGCACGGCCCTGACAGACAGATGGCAAATTGAAGTGTAGTGTGGCTGCAAGACAAATCGACACAATCAGATCTGCAGGAGAAGAATGGCTGTTAGGAACAAATGCACACACACATCCAGTTTCACAGAAGATGGGTCCAAGACAAATAATGTAATTCATTCAGTGGCAGGGAGATGGAAAGCAACACAGGAGCCATGACGGGGAAACTGAGAGAGAAAGTCATTATAGGAGAGAGATGCTGGATGAGATACAGTCAATATTAAAACTATACTTTTATTCGTGCTTGGATCACGGTTTCTCCTCGATCTGTTGCCCCACTGTTCCCTCTCACGGTCTGCCATTAATTTTTTACAGCCAATCTGCCTCTTGGACCTGAAGCTTCTGTTCCCATCCATCCCTACAGTTCTGCTTTCTTTGTCTAAAGTGCGTCTGTTCTTTCGCCTGCTGCGGTTTAATTGTTTATTGTGTATTTACTTTGCTACTGTATGCGAAAAGCGGTGTGTGCGTAGTCCAAATATGCAGTTATCATAAAACAAGTGAAAAAATATACATCTAAATGGCTGAGAAGGACTGGCATTACAATGAAAAGGAGAAATCCTATTAATCTGAAACGAATGACAATGGCAATATTTTTTTTGCGTAGGTTGTACGTATCGCTACAGTTCAGAAATGAAATGTCCGGTGACTGGTGTTGAAAAGGTTAATGCTGACGTTTACACTAAAATCTGCCCTCAACCTACAGTAAAGGATAGCGTGAACAAAGGCAAATGTGTGATAAAAATGTATTTGCTGAAGCAGCCATGCAATTTTAGCTTACTTCAATGTTTTTGAGCTCTTTTATCAAAGACGTAGAGGATCTTTTTCTGTCAGAAAAGGCATACATATGGAGCTGTTAATATGATGCAAACTTCAAAATGTATCCGTTTACAAATCATGCACTATGGTCATAGTTTCACTGTTTTGTAAATAGAAATACACGGTCTTCTTTAATTGAGATTTCTCTATAATCATAATTTCTGTGAAAAGGAATTAAAGTTGTTGGCATTTTAATTGTATTGTTGTGAAAATAACTAAAATAACTGCCTGACTGCATTCCTAAGATGACCATTGAGTGAACTGACTTGAAAGGGACAAGGGAATACCCACATGACCTACTGTGCGGCCAATGGACACTTTACTATCCCATGAGGCCATGGGAGAGGAGAAATCAATAGTGGAGAACCGCAATGAGTCTGATATCATAAGTCATGGCGGATTTAGTATGTAGTGGACAACCGAAATTGATTTTTATTATGGCTGATGCGACATCTTAAAGAACAGAGTGACCGATATAAAGCCTAACTATATAATACCATGCCATTTCATTTAAAGAGTAAAGAACATGCTGAATAAATAATTTTTTTACGTAATATTTATTAAATTAGAAAAAAACTATAATTTATCACTGTTAAATTTATCACCTCACTGTTAAATAAACAGATTTATACTTTAGACAACTTTCTGTAGTTCTATTATCGTATTTTTCACAAACAAAAAGAGATGGCATTCTCAGTGCTGTCAAAATTAAAGTCCTGATGCTGTCAATATAAAAGTCTTGCTTCCGACACTTTATTGGCCAACCAGAAGAACTCATCAGATGATGCTGATAGTTAAAAAAGCTCAAATATTGACTGATATGTCTAGTAGTCGACCACTAGTAGTATGCCATACTAAACAAATGCAGCATATACTTATAGACCATGCTGTTTAACAATCAAGAAGCAAGTTCTTTTGGATGCAGCTCATGTTTGTAGTAAACAAATGTAGACAAATGAATACATGTCCATCTCTATCTCCTCCACACCCTCTCTCTGTCTTGTTGGTACTAATGGGCTTTTTCATCCATCTTTTGCTCTGTCATTCATCGTTGCCCTCTTGTTTTTCTGCCACGTTTCTCTCGATGTTTCTCATTTGTGGAGGGAAAGTTGCTGTTTGAATAATCATGTTTGTACTGCTTAATGTTAGTCTCTCCCTCTCTCTCTTATTCTGTGATTTAAGCTAGAGCTTATCTTTTATAAACACTCTGCTCGTCTTCCTATCTACCCTCTCAGCACACATACACACACACACGCTCTGACACACTCTTTCACTTTTCAGTCCCCTTGCTTGATTTATGTTGACCCCTCAAGCTAATGAAAAATACAGAAAAACAACAACAGCACAACATTAAATCAGCCCAGACTTCAACTGTCACGCTGGAACCGCCACATTTGTTTGACTTCTTGTGTCTCGATCGGTTGATGTTAATGACAAACCTCAAGTGCTTTGCAGCTCCACTGCTATTATATTCATCTCTGCCCGTCATCTTTGTGGAAATTGCATTGACTCCTGAAATACATGTTACTCCTGGAGATTTTGATGTGGCACGTCCCCCGATGACAATTCAGCCTGGACTGGTTGGCGTGGTGTGTGTTTTCAAGCTGTCATTACCAGGCCAATGCGCCGAGGTAGAGAAATAGCTATGACAAATGAGCGGTTAGGGGTCAGAGCGCACTCAACTTCACAGCGCAATGACAGGCCCCTTATTCCCCCAAAAGGATGAATCAGACACGCTTTGATTTAAAGGAAAGCAAAGAGGGAGGGATGCGATCTGAAAAGCTTTAAATGAGATCGCAATGCTCCCTTCAAGCAGACAGAATTAAATGAAAGAGGGAGAAATTTCATCATTATATAATCTTGGAAGCCATGTGACTATAACAGTTAATGCTGGGATTTTATTTTGCTCAATTTCCTGATTCGTTGCATGTGTTTGATCACAAACAGTGATTCCTGTATTTAAAAGCTGAGTCTGGTATGCCTCTATGACCTGAGGAGTAGCTTGAGCATATTTACCTCTGTACCTGTGCATTGACAGTCATCACACAGGTAAAGACTCTTAGATCTGCTATAAAAATGAGTTTATAGCAGAGCCAAGAGAATATATCTGTGTCAATAAGAGTCTCCACAAAGGAACAATCTTTTAAGAATCTAGTTTAAAACTTGTGCCAGAAAGGAAATTTTTGTATTCATGTTGGTTTCATATGATGTTTCATTTTCAATGACTTTAAACCTAATGGCTCTGTGTGTCCTATGTATCCACTTTCCTTGTCTATATTCATTACAAAAGATGAAATAAATTATTTTTCAAATGCAGTTGTACAGTCGTGGTCAGAATGATTGGCACCCTTGGTAAATATGATCAAAGTCGGCTGTGAAAATAAATCTGCATTGTTTATCCTTTTGATCTTTCATTCAAAAAATCATAAAAGTCTAACCTTTCATTAAAGGAAAAGTAATGAAGGTCGTTCTGTAATACATATTGGCCACAATTATAGAAATTCTTATGAGGAAAATGTATCTAAAGTATATTCCCCTTCATATTTACAATATTAGCACACCAGGGTGACTAGGAGCATGAAATTATCCAGCCACGACTTCCTGTTTTCACACAAGTATAAATATGAGGAAACACAAAGGCCAAATTCCCTTAACCTTTCATCACGAGTAAAATCAAAGAATATAGTTGTGATGTGCAGCAAAAGATTGTGTCTATATTGTCTTAATGCATGTTGAGGAGGAGAGCTCAAGTGGCCAAAGACTCTCCATGGATCACAGCTGGAGAACTGAAGAATTGAAAACCTCAAAAAACCTTACAAAAAAAACGGTACTTATAATCACCACATAGGGATAAAAAGTACCTCATGTTAAATCTTCTAATGGTCCGTGGTTGTATCTTCCATCAGGACAATGATCCAAAACAAACATCAAAATCAACACAAAAATGTGTCACTGAGCAAAAAATGAAGATCCTGCCATGGTTATTCCAGTCCCCTTACCTGAATCCTATAGAAAACTGAAGACGAGAGTGTATCAACATGGACAAGGATCTGGAGAGCTTCTGCATGGAGAAATGGTCTCGGATCACTTGTCAGGTGTTCTCCAAACTCATCAGGCATTATAGGAGAAGACAGAGCCGTTGTTTTGGCAAAAAGAGGTTGCAAAAAGTATTGAATAAAAGGGTGCCATTGTGGCTAATGTGTATTAGAAAAAACTTATTTCATAATGAGATTCCCTCCCCCATTTTCAATTGTTTTAATTCAATGAAAGGTTACACTTTTGTAAAAAAATAAAATAATAAAAAGTGAATGCAGGATAATGCAGATTTATTTTCACAGGCTTCTTTGGACTGTTCTTTTCTTTTTCTTTCTTAGCAAACTCGAAACTAATTAAGATCCACCGCAGAGTAGATCTGAGTCTGAACCTTTACTCCCCACATTTCTCTCAGACAGTGTGAAAATTATCTTTTCAGACAGAGACAACCTTTCACATAAGATGTGCACCTTTCTAAGCGTAACACTTTGCACCTCTTCCTTTGTTTGGGCCCTCAGCTGTCCTTTCCTGTACCCTCCTGTCCACTACTCCTCTAATGCATCTGAAATCGTGTATATACTGCCTGAGTAGGTTCTATTGGAGAACTTTGTGACCGTTAAAACAAATATTTTCAAGCTTGAATGTGTATGATATGAATGCAGTCTGAATGTACTACTTAGCATTGTCATGTGACCTATAGAGTCATGGTTTTATGAAAACTGTCATACTACTATTCAGATATACTACTCATTAAACATTGCTTTTCACCTACTATGTACTAGGGAGATATGCAGCACGGGGTTAGACAACAGATATGTACGTAATCCATAAAGTTTCAGGAAAATAAATATTGTTATTGACACAAATCCATCAACAAAATACTGTTTAGTCAAAATTCCATAGGATTCAATAAGTATGGTTATACCACACTCAAATAGGCATGCAGTGTGCATGTTACCGGCCGTTGTTTTAATCTACTCGCATAACATTCAAAATATTATTCGGCGCCGTGATGAATATCGCAATACTGGGTTTCCTGCGCTGCCGTCTAGATGAAGATACGGAGCAGATGCGCCGCGAGTTGTGTTGACCGAGTTTAACGATTTGGAGAAGGGAAAACTTCAGAATCATGTCATGGAGTTCATTCATGAAGTTGTGTGAATGCACACTTGCACACACATGCACACTTTGGTCAGAACGGTAATGCATTTAAGGTGTTTACACGCCTGTTTGTTGCGATTTCAAATCAGCGTACGCCACACAGTTTAATGCAATTATGGTTATTACGATTAAGAGCTTAATCGCATCAGTTTGATCGAAGTATTGTGTTTATATGATGTAAATGTTATTAATTCATAAGCATCGTTTACAGCCTGAGCTAACCATGCCTTGTCATAAAAAGTTGACAAATGATCTAATATTTCAAAAGAGTTATCGACCTTGAAATGTCATGAGGGGTTGTGGGGATTTTTTTTGTGCAGCATGATATAATTTCCTGTTTTTTTTTTTTTTGTCCTACATGTTTAATGCACCGCATGTCTTTGATGTGGTGGATAAAAGCTTTTCAAATGTCAATAAACAGTGATTCATTTTTTTCAGAAAACCCCCCAAAAACAACTGCTTTCGCAAGGCTTTCTTTTCAAGAATGTCATCCTTTTAATTGGGCTTTTTTATTATAAAATCTGGTATTTGTATTATCTTGATTTGTTTTTGTTTGCCCTTCCAAAATTTTATTATTTTTAATTTAGAAATGATTTATTTAAAATGTTATTTAAAATAAATCAATGTCAATTTTCTCTTACAATTAAATGCACGTGAAAAAAAAAAAAAAAGATTCCTGGAAGACTAGTCTGGTTGCATTCCATGATGGGAATGCCTGTTGAGTAGCATGTTGTGTATGTGTATTTACATCTGTGCGTTGAGCCATCCCGCAGGTGAAGTTTATAGACCGAGCAGAATCTATTATCTTGTCAGGGTGGGAATGTGTTTGTGTATTAAAGCCTGACTGTGAAGTGTCCTAGTGGGAGTTTACTGGCGTGGTCATTTGTTTTTGTGCTTGTTTTTGTTTGTATGATGAAATGGAGTTTATACATTTGTAAGCCTGTTGTCTTTGATACAGCCTGTCTACAGGCACACATTTGTAAGATAAAAATTGCAAAATAAAAGCGCGTATATATCTATATAGTGACATGTATATGCAAGCGATTGCAATCCAGAAAATCGAACTAAAATGTGTCAGTTCAGGTTAACTGGCCTGAGGGGGTGTGTGAGTGTCACTCATTGTATGTAAATTAGCCATTTATGAACTGGTTTTCTTGGTGTCACACATTTTTATCATCGTTCCGTCAGGTGGCATCGGGAAGCACACTTGTGTGCGCGCACCTGTGGCTTTGTTTGTGTTCTTTTGAACCCTGTAAGAAAATATACTGAAATACTCAGCGCTGAATAGATCATTTCGTCATTCTATAGACAAAAACAGCTTGTTTACTGAACGAATTCACCACTGAGCTACAGAATCCGCACACACTTTGAGAGCGTTGCTTGTCAGAGAACTAAAGCTGAGGGCAAATTATAACGCGCTTCAGTCTTTGCTCTCAGCAGGGATAGGCCTAGTCTTTGCACTTTGTAAAAAGCACCACTGGAGGACGTTCAAACGTATTAGCTGTGTGCACCGGTTCTTCTCTTAATATTTAATGTAAGCGTGCGTTCTGAGAGCCAGACGTAATTACCGCTCTGCCTCGCGCTAGAACTCAGTCATCTTTCTGAGTGCCAGTGTTATTTTTAGATTTTATTAATGATAATTTCCTCCGACACAAACAGTGCCCGTTCTCCACCTCATTTCCTCTACTCCTCCTCCTCGTTTTTTTTAAGCCCTTTTCTTTAAAGAGAAGTGGTGACATTACATTCCTTGCCATTTTCTCTTTGATTTTGTAGCAGATGGGGGAAATTGAAGTAGATACAAACAAGAGTAAGGCAAGTGTCTGCAGTATTTGACTGTCATTTTCTCTCTCTCTCTCTCTCTCTCTCTCTCTCTCTCTCTCTCTCTCTCTCACTCTCTCTCTCTCTCACACACACACACACACACACACACACACACACACACACACACACACACACACACACACACACACACACACACACACACGTTTCACTAGATGCATAGACTTCCATTGATTTTATATCAGGTTAATGATATTCTCTATTAACTAACCCAATCCCTACCCGTCACAGAAACGTGCAAAACTAGATTTAAATAAAAAAAAAAAATTTTTGGGCCAATTTATAATCCTTTTTAAGAGGTGAGGGCCAGTTAAATGTCCTCACTAGTTGGTTGTCACAACATTTGGCTCTCATAAGTATAGCCAAACCTGTGTACACACACACACAAACAAAAAAACAAAGTGAGCTAGCGGCAGCCTCAGAGGAGCATTTCTGGCGTGACATTTATGACACAATCTCTCTCTGCAGCACCCCTCACTCCTTATTCCGGCCAACTTCTGTCTTGTTCTCTTTCGCTCCAGGAAAAAAAAAAAAAAAACATAGGAATTCTCTTTACTTTCTCAATTGTTTCTCCTTGACAGCTATTAGATCAAATGGAGAGCAAATTGAGACTTTTTTTTTTTTTTTTAGGTCACCTTCTTCTCAGGTGTTTTTAGGGAGAAAGATCAATCTGACAAGTTTAGAAACTGTGTTGAGATACTTCGGTATGAACTCAAACACATTTCACCAGATTCTTCCAAGACCAACTCATATGAGCTATGCTATCCATATGAATTGTATATCTCTATATTCTTACTTTACATCAATCTTTAGCTACTTTCATACACTAAATACACCATAAATGCTGTTCACACAAGCATCGATGGTCCGTGCTTTAAATTTTTTTTTTTTTTTATAGCGGTAAGATTCACACATCAGTACCAAAATGCCAGTAAATTCTGTACTGTCAATCATCAAAATGACCTTTATACACTGACTGTGCATTTACGTCATCTACCTGGATGAAGAGAAAGTGCTTTAGTTTTACTGTCCAATTTGACAATTTTCTTTTAACTTCTGAGTGACAGGCAAAAGGGGATGATCACACAGAACGTGTTTTTTTGCGCTTAAAAACACAAGAGCTCAGTAGTAACTGCAGTCGCAGTGCAAGCGTGAGACACTGAAAAAGCCACATAGGTGCTGTAACGGTCAAAGACGTTACCCTTGTGCATTTTACATAGAAAAATTCTTAAAAAACAGCAGCGCTTACAGTAACCCGTTATTGAGTCAACTTCTTACGCCAGCATGTCCTGACCTCATACGTATCTTATACTTATATATATATATATATATATTACACACACACACACACACACACACACACACACACACACACACACACACACACACACACACACACACACACACACACACACACACACACACACACACACACACACACACACACAGAGTCAGTTCCATAAATATTGGGCCATTGACACAATTCTAATCTTTTTGGCTCCATACACCACCACAATGGATTTGAAATTAAATGAACATGTGCTTTAACTGCAGACCTTTAGCTTTAATTTGAGGGTATTTACATCCAAATCAGGTGAACGGTGTAGGAATTACAACAGTTTGTATATGTGCCTCACACTTTTTAAGGGACCAAAAGTAATGGGACAGATTAACAATCATAAATCAAACTTTCACTTTTTAATACTTGGTTGCAAATCCTTTGCAGTCAATTACAGCCTGAAGTCTGGAACGCATAGACATCACCAGACGCTGGGTTTCATCCCTGGTGATGCTCTGCCAGGCCTCTACTGCAACTGTCTTCAGTTCCTGCTTGTTCTTGGGCATTTTCCCTTCAGTCTTGTCTTCAGCAAGTGAAATGCATGCTCAATCGGATTCAGGTCAGGTGATTGACTTGGCCATTGCATAACATTCCACTTCTTTCCCTTAAAAAACTCTTTGGTTGCTTTCGCAGTATGCTTCGGGTCATTGTCCATCTGCACTGTGAAGTGCCGTCCAATGAGTTCTGAAGCATTTGGCTGAATATGAGCAGATAATATTGCCTGAAACACTTCAGAATTCATCCTGCTGCTTTTGTCAGCAGTCACATCATCAATAAATACAAGTGAACCAGTTCCATTGGCAGCCATACATGCCCAGACCATGACACTACCACCACCATGCTTCACTGATGAGGTGGTATGCTTTGGATCATGAGCAGTTCCTTTCCTTTTCCATACTCTTCTCTTCCCATCACTCTGGTACAAGTTGATCTTGGTCTCATCAGTCCATAGGATGTTGTTCCAGAACTGTGAAGGCTTTTTTTAGATTTTGTTTGGCAAACTCTAATCTGGCCTTCCTGTTTTTGAGGCTCACCAATGGTTTACATCTTGTGGTGAACCCTCTGTATTCACTCTGCTGAAGTCTTCTCTTGACTTTGACACACATACACCTACCTCCTGGAGAGTGTTCTTGATCTGGCCAGCTGTTGTGAAGGGTGTTTTCTTCACCAGGGAAAGAATTCTTTGGTCATCCACCACAGTTGTTTTCTGTGGTCTTCCGGGTCTTTTGGTGTTGTTGAGCTCACCGGTGCGTTCTTTCTTTTTAAGGATGTTCCAAACAGTTGATTTGGCCACACCTAAAGTTTTTGCTATCTCTCTGATGGGTTTGTTTTGTTTTTTCAGCCTAATGATGGCTTGCTTCACTGATAGTGACAGCTCTTTGGATCTCATATTGAGAGTTGACAGCAACAGTTTCCAAATGCAAATAGCACACTTGAAATGAACTCTGAACCTTTTATTTGCTCCTTGTAAATGGGATAATGAGGGAATAACACACACCTGGCCATGGAACAGCTGAGCAGCCAATTTTCCCATTACTTTTGGTCCCTTAAAAAGTGGGAGGCACATATACAAACTGTTGTAATTCCTACACCGTTCACCTGATTTGGATGTAAATACCCTCAAATTAAAGCCAAAAGTCTGCAGTTAAAGTACATATTGTTCATTTCATTTCATATCCATTGTGGTGGTGTATAGAGCCAAAAAGATTAGAATTGTGTCAATGTCCCAATATTAATGGACCTGACTGTATATAATATAATATATAATTATATTAATATATATACACACACACACACACACACACACACACACACACACACACACACACACACACACACACACACACACACACACACACACACACACACACAGTTTAAGCTTCTTAATCCATCCCGTTCCAGCGCTGCTCATCTATTAGCACTCCAAGCATCATAATTACCGCTGCTCGCTGGGCCTGGATATGTGGGCATGTGCCCTGCTCTTTCTCACACATACTCCACCGTTCGCCGTCCCTTAGAGCCTCAGGTTTTCTGACAGTGTGATCGCACAAACAGAAATGATTTTCTCTGGTCTTGTTGCTTTTAAGCCTTTGAGGAAAATGCTCAAATCATACACATAAGTAGTAGTCAATATAGTCAGTCAGTAGTATGACATCTTCCATAATAATGTGCATTGCAAAATTGATTAGATTTTTTTTTGTAACAATGTGAAAGTCTCTGCTGTCACTTTTGATCAGTTTAATGCATCCTTGCTGAAAAATCTTCCTGACCTCAAAACTTTTGAATCATAGCGTCTGTATATTATTACATTGTAATTTTATTTAGTTTTATATTGTTTTTGTGTTATTCATAATAATCATAATTTTATATTCAATATGCATACATGTATACATACTACTTGTTTACTCCTCTGCTTTTATTTAATGCTAGTTCATTATACCCTGTTTGTGTCACACCTGCTGGCTGGTTGATACAGAATGATGAGGCTTGAACAGTTAAGTAGTATTTTAATAGAAACCAAGAAACAGACAGGAATAATCCAGTAAATAAGCAAATGATGATAAAGTCCAGGTAGCACTCTAAGCATCACTTTGCTGCCGTACCATAGGTGCAGCGGCACTATGATATTACGCAGAGCCTGAAAATAGTACCCAGCACGCTCACTGTGCAAGCAGGTTGTCACGTTGGTTATGTTGATGGAAGTTAGCCCATTTTCAGGCGCTTTTACGGCAGCAAAGTTCCTGGATTATTACGCAGGAATAAGAGTGTAGCTCCTAGCCATTCCTAGCGCAACTTTTCATTTTCCGTCGGTCTTAGTACACGATGTAACTATACACATCACAACATTTAAATAGGAAAATGTTGGCGTTATTTTGTCACTTATTGAGCAGTAGCTAGCTGGAGCCGTTTACTTCCAGTCTTTGTGCTAAGTTAGGCTAGCGGTGGGTGCGTCAGACAGAGTTATGGCATGTTATGGACTTATCTAACTCTGGGGGATACAGTGAATAAGCTCCCAAAGTCCCAAAAAGTCGGCGTGTTCCTTTAACACAAGACAAAATCTAGCTGAGGATATAAATGCACAGTGGGGGACAGGTGAGACTAATCAATTAGACAATGAAACAATGAATGACTATGACAACCAAGGAAACAGGAACTAAACACACTGGACAACAAAGTAAGATAAAAGAATATCAAATAAAGTCTGTGGACACAGATTATGTGACAATTTACACTTTTATATGGTGTATAATGAATTGTAATTGTTTTAATTATATTAGATATTGTAAGAAATATTGCTATAAATATCAGTTCTGTTTTTGAACTGATTATTGAGGAGGACACAGAGTCAAGGTTGATGCTGAAAATAAATGGATTATTATATACTGTATGTATGCATTTCTTTATTTAAAAACTAACTATAATAACTTAACTATTTGTGCCAAATAATATCATTTGGCCTATATATTCCAAAGTCTTGTTTGTACAGCAGCCATTGAAGTGTAACACTTTAAAACACGCCTCAGTTCTTTGTTTGCTCAAACCAAATCTTCAGCTGACCTGCTTGTTCTTTTATTTCAGCAACCACCGCCCATCTGTCTGTTTAGTCTTATTTTGTCGTATATCTCTCTATTCTACATTTCTGAACTTTTGTATCCTCTTTTCTTCTCTACATTCAGTCCTTTCATTTTCTCTTCCCATGTGGCGGAAAGCTCAGGTGGCTTTGGGAACATTATTTGAATAAAGGTTGACCGTGAGAGCGCGAGTGAATGGAAGGACGAGAAGGGAGATAAAGGGCAGAAATAAATGTGTGTAACTAAAGGAGAGCGAAGAGTCCCTTTTATTTCTTCCCCTCTTTCTTGCTCTTTCTCTCATTCCATCTCTCCGGAGACAGTGCTTTAGAACTGTGTGAAAATCAATCACTTTACTCTTTCAGTCTGCTCTCCTTTCTCCTCTTTCATCTTCCCCTCCCTTGTGCTTGTTTTGTATGTGCTTGCATCTTTCTTCTCAATACATCACTTCAACACATCTATGCGCTTTCAAAGTGGAGTATTTATGAATTTGGAAGCATTAAGTGTACAGGACAAAGTGTTTTATAAACCTCAGTGTTATCTGTTTAAATAACATGGGTGGGATTCGAAGATAGACGCTTCCTTATGGATTTTACCAGTGTGGTCAAAAGTTCAGTCATTTTAATAGTTGATTTAACCCACTGGTGTATATGTAATCCTTTGTTTGAATTTACAGATTAATTTAACCCCAGGCTTTGTTCATCACAGCGCTGACTGCGTGTGTTGCCTGAAGGCAGAGTAGTCACTGTCATTTAGCAGAGAACATGGCATACTAAATGCTGTACATGCTTAAACAGCTAAGGCTCATGATATAATTCATGCGTTAGTCAAAGTTTGGAGTTGGTAAGGTAAAAGCAGTCTCTCATGCTCACCAAGGCTGCATTTATTCAATCAAAAATACTGTTATACTGTGACATATTTAAAATAACCGTTTCTATCTTAATGTTTTATTTTTTTTATATAAATTGAATGCATATGATAGCAAAGCTGAATTTTTTAGCAACCATTACTCCAGTCTTCAGTGTCACATGATCCTTTAAAAAGCTTTCTAATATGCTGATTTGGTGCTCAAGAAACATTTCTTCTTCTTTTTTCTTCTTCTCTTTCTCCTTCTCCTCATCTCCTTGTGCTGATTAATTTTTTTAATGGAAACTGAGATACATTTTTTTTTCCCCAGAAATATAAAATCAAAAGAACAGCATTGATTTGAGTGAGTCCTTGCTGAATAAAAGTTTAAAATCCTTACTGATAATTGAAGTGCTTGATTATATGTTTAAACACATTTTGTACATATTTTTATATATTCATAAGTAGGCATGTTATTTTACCTCAATGCTGTATCAATATTCTTATGCATAAATAATTGTAGTTAAACATTTGACATTGGGGTCTGTTGTAGTTTATCAAGGGTTGATATATTGTGTAATAAGTGTGTTATGGAGTCCATGTGCTGAAGAATGCATTATGTTCTTTTGCTTTGAACTTTACCATATTGAGTGTCTTGCGTTTCTATTTTGAGAGTTTTAGTCTATATACATTGTCTGTTTTTTTCTTTATGCTCTGCCTCTCAACATTTTGCTTTCTGTTCCTTAGCACTAGTCAAGGAGTAGCACACATTTTTTTTTCAGCTTAAGTTTATTCTCTGCATCCTCCTCCTCAGTGTGACTCTATTCCTCTCTCACTGCCTCCATGTGATGTTGTTCTTCTCCGTGCTATCATCTCGCCCTCTCCAACAGTGAACGTTCAGTTGTCTTCCTCCCCTTTTTGTCTTCCTCTCCATCTGTGCGATCTCTCATCCTTGTTTCCCCAATTTTTTCTTCCTCCTTTCATCATTCTCCTCTCACGATCTTCTGGTGCTCTTTCTCCCTCCATACATCATGATATGTCCCAGTTCTGACGGGGGGCCCTCGAGGGCCAGTCCCTTAATGAATGTGAGTGCCACATGAATATTTCATACGCCTTGTTCCTGTTTACTTAATGACAGCGCTAATTCAAAGGCCCATTGATTAAAATTTCATTTTATTTTGTTAGATGTTTTCTTGTTTTTCTTATTTGCTCAAGATGGGGTTTGTTTGCCTGTTTGAGCAGCATGTTTATGAGAGAACGAGCGAAAGATTGCGAAGAGCAGACTGTATTTCAACTTCAGTGCACGTGTCGTGTTGTGCGAATATTTGTGTGTAAGTTTAGTGATAGTTTGTTGTACTGTAGTGCAGCTTGTCCTCATTTTTCTGTTTGGTTTGTTCTTTGTCTGTTTTCTCCTGCTGTTCTTCTCTCCAGAGACTCAAATACACCGCTGCAACATTTCCTTTATCAGAGAGACCGAGAGAGCTCTGAGTGCAGACACACCTCAGCATGATTGTTCTGCTTGTTCCCTCTGACACACTCTTCATTTTCCTCCAAGATCTTTCATTCTCCTTATTGCCTCTTAGAGTCTTGTTTTTGCTGTCTCTCTGTTTTTGATTTACTTGCTTTCTTGTGGTCAGCGGCTAGTCTGTCTAGCCTCTTCAGAAGGTTTTGAAGTATCTATTTGTGCGCCGTGTATTCACCTGGATCACATGGGCATGCTTTAAAGACAACAGCTGAATCCGATCAGCATCCCTCTGTGTTTTCGTTCGTCTTTGATTCCAAGTCTCTATTTCCATCTGTTCTCCACTGATCTCTGGATCTGTTTTCCTCCTCCTTGATCCTGTCCTCCCTCTATCATTTACAACCTCAAACTCTCTTGCCTTTACATCTACCTACAGACATTCCTTCAGATATTCCCTCATTTCTCACTCCATCCCAGCTCTGTCCCCTGATAGCCTCAACATGTACGAATGAAAGAAAGAGTAGTAAGAAAAAAGGATGACATCTCTCCCTCGTTTCTTGCACTCTGCGTAGCCAGAGGACAATTTTGTAGCATTTCTTATAAAGAGTGAGGAGGATTTTAAGGGATTGTTCTTCCATAAATGAAAATTCTGTCATTAATTCTTATTCATGTCTTTCCAAACCTGTATGTCTGTCTTATGTAGAGCACAAAAGGTGAAATTTTTATGAATGTCCTGATCGCTCTTTTAGTTCTCATGGGGACTGAGGCTTTCAGGCTCTGAAAAGGACAGATGTAAACCATAAAATCCTCTTTAAAGTGGTCTGTATGGCTGATACGCTATATTCAAACATTAGCTTTGCTTGAAGAACAGACCATCATTTTATGCTGTTATTCAGTTATGACCTTCCCCGTTACACCCGGATCGAGTTGGTCAGTTGGATTTGAGAATGAATCTTTCAGTCTCTGATATGTGAACTGGATCAAATGATTCATTCAAATGATGGCTCAGAAAAAGATTTGTTCACAAAACGTAGGCTACGTCTTTCTTGAGCACGACTTAAAACACTTGGCATCATACACTTGCCAACTTTGTAAATGGTAACAGAAAAAAACTGGACATCATACACTAAACGACTAGACTAAACCGTAGACTTTCAAGTCGTTCCAAACACAACAAATGCACACAGAAACGTGCGCCTTGTTGCTAGGAGATGCATGAATGAACTGAAATCAGCTCAAAATGTCAAACATGTTTGATGTGCTCAGACTGGATGGAATCAAAGTCTAAGGCCGTCATACACTACACCATTTTCTGTGCCATCTGTTAACTACAAGAATCACGCAATCTGCAGACTGGCTCTGACTTTCAGCATTTAGCGTTGAAAAATCTGGGGAAAAGTCATGTAGTGCTTTCAAACCTTTAAATGTGGGTTGGTTTGTCTCACAAATCTGTCTTCTGGCTTCAGAAAACATAATACGATTTTTACTTCAATATAGTGTTCAAATCATACCATCCCCTTATTTGATAATTTTATGATCTCTTTTTTGTGTGTCCTGTTTGATGCCTGAAAGCTCTGATAATTAAATGCTCATTGTAATTGCATGGAACGGCAGCAAAATGTTTTCCTATTGTGTTGTGAAAGTAGGTTATACGAATTAAATATGAATGAATCCTGACAGAAATTTAATTTCCAGGTGAATTATTCCTTTAAGGGGGTGAAAGTGATTTGAAGACTTGCCATGCAGTGCTTTGCTGTGGAGAGTCATGGACAGAGAGCAGAGAGATGAGAGGGTGTCAGACTCACTTCACTCAAAAGCAATTGATCGCTGTTTGCCTACTAATAACCCTGATGAAGTAGTCGCTCTTCTTCACTTCCTCATGTCTTCTCTCTCGCTCTCTTTATTTCTTTCAGTTTCTGTCCATCCATCCACTCACTCCATCCCTCAAGACTAAAGTTGGTCCTCCCAATATTTTATCATTTCTCCATCTGTCCCTACCACAGAATTGATTTGCCTTTGCGTCATATCAACTCTAAATTTAATTCTTTTCTTTTTGCCCATCTTATCTCTGCCTGCCGCCCTTTGAAGTGTTTTTATGCTGTCACTGCTTTTTCCTCCAGAATATGTTTAGAATGAAAGTAGCTTAAAGGTAGGGTGTGTGTGTTTATGTGTGTGTGAGTGATAACAGTCGGTATACCCATTTACATGAAGCTGTTCTGAAGTTCAGAGAACTTTGGAGCCCTAGACTTAGCTCCAGAGCACTACTCGCACTCACAATCAACCCTCTGTCTGTGTGTGTGGTACTGGGGTATGTGAGCCCATGCTGCGTTAATGTCACACTGGTGAGCAGTTTGTTGCCAAGCAACTCTGCTGTGTACTGTCTTGAGTATATAGCTAACTGCTGTGTATATGCCTGCTGAGATGACCAGTTTAGACCTAATCTCATCCCTCTGACCGTTCAAGCACTCATGTCTCATACATAATGCAAATGAAACGGTGAGCTCCAATCAGTTGTTTTTTGGTGGTCAGTGTGCATGTTTTTAACCAGCCCATCAGGGTAGTGTTGCACCAGCTATTCGAAAGTTTGTAACTAACTCTGTACTTTATTCGGTTACATAATTTGTTCTTAACACAGTGTCCTAACCAGACGCGACGCGGCACCGCAACGTGATAAAAGGTATCTTTTCCATTTTATTCAGAGTTGTTTTTGTCCTAACCAGCCGTGACAATTCTCTTTTATAAATGGTTTCTATTTTATAAATGGTTTCTATTTTTCTGTGACGGGTGGAACAACACAAAGTATGGTGTGATAATGATAATCTCAGGTAATGTTTATGTGCATAATTTAATGTTAAAAGCGTGTAATGACTTTGAATATCATTCCGTGCTCCCAGCTTTGTAGCCATACTAAAAGCAACAATGGATAATTCACCTCAGATCTTAAAATGAAACAAATGGAAACAAGAACGTTCAAACTGTGAACAAACAAGTGTATTCTATAGATTGATTTAAAAAATGGTGTGATATTTGTGAATTTGATGATGTACTTGCGTGTCATCAAGATTCATCTCTGGTGCCGTGCACTTGCTGCGAGAGCCCGCCCACACTTTTTTTCTGATTGGCAGTGGTATTTGATTTGATTTTTGTTGCATAGTCGCATCAAGTGTGTACTAAGAGTACCGCACTTAGTCCTAAAAAGTGAAGCCAAAACGTTTCCATCGCCCCCAGGTGGCTGGATGCAGTATAGCTCTTAAACCTCACCCTCGTTCCCATTATAGAAAAGACATCTTGGAGCCTGAGTCTGAGCAGTATTGAGCATGAAGTAGAGCCATGGTATCATGGCCCCGCCCACACTCCTGCAAAATCGGTTAGTACAGTTTACTGCAGAACAACTCATTATGTCGATGTGAAATAAAGAGTTATGGAAATGTACAAATTAAAATTGAACCTCCAATCTCCTCCCGAAAATCCTGAAAAAAGTCTGTTGGTGCCTCACTAACTACTTCCCTCAGAGAAGTTGTCAAATTTCATCTTTTGAAATCTATGATTTCCCCACATAGATTTCGTTACATGTTCAAATTGTTCACTCGGATTCACCGAATTGATCAACAAAAGGCTGCTCGGTTTGAAAGTGACTTCTGTGTGCTTCATACTGTACATTGGTACACTATTGACCTTTTTGCTAATGCGACCACACCTTTAGCCAAAATCAGAGCAAATCAAATCGGTGTGTTCCACAACAGGGATTAGGGCTGAATATCGATACAGATTTCCTAATTTGCTCAGTTCTCTGATTCATACACTTTAGATTCTATTAAATTTATTTCTATTTTGATCAGGTTTGATTTGATTCTGGTTCCATTCTGATTCATTTTGGTATATTTCAGTCATGATGCACATTTTATTTAGATATGATAGACATTCTCTGCTAATGCCGTACATTTGTGTTTCAGATTAATTCAAACCAATGAATCATCTTTTTGAACTATTCACTAAAAGTACTGGCTCATAATAAGGCATTCTTCTCAGTCATCGGGCTGCACTGGTCAATGTTGTTTTTGCGTGCAGTTGAGGACAACTCGATAATAAGATGCTTTTTGTTCCCATTATTTGTGATATACAGACTGCAAACTTGCATTCAATCATGATTTAACACTTTAGCACAGACTATTCAGGAGCAATAGAGTTAAAATGCAACACCACAGTTATATTTGTATATATATATATATATATATATGTGTGTGTGTGTGTGTGTGTATATATATGTATATATGTATATATATATATATATATATATATATATATATATATACATATATATATATATATACATATATATATATGCATATATACATACATACACACACACACACACACACACACACACACACACACACACACACACACACACACACACACACACACACACAGTAAGTGTAAATCATACAATATTGCCAAAGCTAGGATTTTATATACATATACACACATACATACATACACACATACATACATACATACATACATACATACATACATACAAACCCGATTACAATAAAGTTGGGACACTGTACAAATTGTGAATAAAAACAGAATGCAATGATGTGGACGTTTCAAATTTCAATATTTTATTCAGAATACAACATAGATGACATATCAAATGTTTAAACTGAGAAAATGTATCATTTTAAGAGAAAAATAAGTAGATTTTAAATGTCATGGCATCAACACATCTCAAAAAAGTTGGGACAAGGCCATGTTTCCCACTGTGTGGCATCCCCTCTTCTTTTTATAACAGTCTGCAAACGTCTGGGGACTGAGGAGACAAGTTGCTCAAGTTTAGGAATAGGAATGTTGTCCCATTCTTGTCTAATACAGGCTTCTAGTTGCTCAACTGTCTTAGGTCTTCTTTGTCGCATCTTCCTCTTTATGATGCACCAAATGTTTTCTATGGGTGAAAGATCTGGACTGCAGGCTGGCCATTTCAGTACCCGGATCCTTCTTCTACGCAGCCATGATGTTGTAATTGATGCAGTATGTGGTCTGGCATTGTCATGTTGGAAAATGCAAGGTCTTCCCTGAAAGAGACGACGTCTGGATGGGAGCATATGTTGTTCTAGAACTTGGATATACCTTTCAGCATTGATGGTGCCTTTCCAGATGTGTAAGCTGCCCATGCCACACACACTCATGCAACCCCATACCATCAGAGATGCAGGCTTCTGAACTGAGCGCTGATAACAACTTGGGTTGTCCTTGTCCTCTTTAGTCCGGATGACATGGCGACCCAGTTTTCCAAAAATAACTTAAAATTTTGATTTGTCTGGGGTGAATCAAATAATATAAGGGGTGGCACGGTTCACAAAACCCACGGTTTTAGGGTCACGGTTTTCGGTTCTGTACGTTCTTGTTTTTTTCTTTTAATCATTAACACTCCAGAAATTCACTTCAGCATATGATATATAACTTAAATATCTACAATTTAGGATACAGTATTAAAAACAATTGTTATATCATGTAGAAGTTGTTTCCTTTTTCATGTTAATCATGTCAATATTGATCAGAACAATGCACTGTGGCTTTAATTCAGCGTAAGCAGCTTTTTGCCCAAACTTCAAAGGCCTGTTTAAATTATTAAAACCAGAAGCATATCTTAACTTTAATGTCACATTTATCATGTGAACTAGCCTACTTGTATAGCTACAACATGTTATATGAATGTGTGTTTGGGACAGAGGGGAGCGCGGTTGCATTTGCAGCAGATATATGCTGCCCATCATAAATCAAACGAGACAGACAGGGGTCGGAGGAGAACACTGGAAAATGTGACAGAATGGACAATATTTGTCTGTATTTGCAATACATGATTCGGCTGCACAAGACAAACGCTGCCAGTGTGATGCACAATGGGCGCGCGCGGGTCCCGTTCTCCATGCGCACTGCTTCTGCCCTGCCAACGCACTGCTTGTGCGTGCGGTGTGAAGCCGGCGTTATACGACGCTGGCGCATCCTCCAACAGCCTTCCTTATCTCTCCCACTTGCCATTTCTACACGTGACATGACCTGCAGCACTCCACTTTTACTATATGTCTACACACCCCTCTTATTTTGCGTGAAAAGGACACCCACTGTCTGAGGTAACATATGGGCACGAGGCTACATGGCACATGCTACGAACCGAGACAAGCGAGCCGAACGGTTCGGATGTTTTTTCATGTACCGTGCCACCCCTAATAAATATGTGTGTGTGTGTGTGTGTGTGTATGTATGTATGTATGTATGTATGTGTATATATATATATATATATATATATATATATATATATATATATATATATATATATATATATATATATATATATATATATATATATATATATATAAGTACACAATTCACTACATTATTAATATAAATAATACAAATATCAAGTTACCAAGGAGGAATGTGTTTCTGTGCCCATGTGTGATGAACACTAGGAGAAGCTAGAAGCTTCACAGGAGAGAAAAAACTTTTTGGGCCGTTGTCAGTATGTTGTCCCCTAAGGGCTTTTATTTGAGGATTGGTTCAAACACACAACCACATACACACAAACATAGTGTCGGTCAGTTAGACTTCAATCCCTTTGATCCTCACAGACACCTCACACACATACACAAATACAAAAAAACAAGACTAATGTTTCTATAAAAAGATTTCCTTGCTGAATGAGGGAGAGAGACAGAAAGACCAAAGATGTAATTGGGCTTGTTGCTGGCTGCTTGTGATGCTGGATCATATAAAGCTGAAATCCAGGTCCATTAGAGCTCAGTTTAAGCTTCTTAATCCATCCCGTTCCAGCGCTGCTCATCTATTAGCACTCCAAGCATCATAATTACCGCTGCTCGCTGGGCCTGGATATGTGGGCATGTGCCCTGCTCTTTCTCACACATACTCCACCGTTCGCCGTCCCTTAGAGCCTCAGGTTTTCTGACAGTGTGATCGCACAAACAGAAATGATTTTCTCTGGTCTTGTTGCTTTTAAGCCTTTGAGGAAAATGCTCAAATCATACACATAAGTAGTAGTCAATATAGTCAGTCAGTAGTATGACATCTTCCATAATAATGTGCATTGCAAAATTGATTAGATTTTTTTTTGTAACAATGTGAAAGTCTCTGCTGTCACTTTTGATCAGTTTAATGCATCCTTGCTGAAAAATCTTCCTGACCTCAAAACTTTTGAATCATAGCGTCTGTATATTATTACATTGTAATTTTATTTAGTTTTATATTGTTTTTGTGTTATTCATAATCATAATGTGTTTCTAATGTAAAAACTTCTATTACTGCAGTCTGTTTCAAAGAGATGGAGGGTTTGATCTTTTACATCATGGAAATATTACTTTTCTTATGTGCCAAAAAAATTCAGATTCACAGCTCAAATCAGTCTCAGATCACCAGGGCTTCATATTAACACCCGCCAACCTGCCATTTGCAGGTGAATTTCAGCTGTGGTGTTTTAACAAACTTCAGACTGCAGATTTCAGTGTGTGAGAGCGCGCTCTGAACAAAACGCCAGCGTTTCAGCGATGAGTAATCTGAATGCCTCTGATTATTAGACATTGAATTCATAAGCTCAACAGAATCGCGTATGATTTGGTTATGATGCGCAACACGATTATAACAGATGCTTTTTGAGAAGATTACAATAAAATTCAACTCGCCAAAGTGGGTAGTGAAGCGTGACCGTTGAAGCTGAAATCCAACCACAAATGGCAGATTGGCGGGTAATAGAAGTTTAAACATTAGAAACACATTATCTAAGCTAGGGGTCGACCGATATGCGTTTTTCAGGACCGATACCGATTATTACAGATGAAGTAGACCGATAACCGATATTTTGAACCGATATATATGTCTAGTGTAAAAATGAAAATTTATGTCAAAATTAAGAATAAAAAGGCCTCTGACAAAGACTCCTTTAAATTTTTAAAAAATGTTTAAACTGTTAATATTAACAACATTAATATTAAGAATAATAACAACAGCATAAAAAGTGCATGGATCATCCAGCAGCATTCTGTAAACATTTTGTAAACCTTAAAGAAGTAAATTTAAACAACAACTGGACATTTTTCATGTTCCCGGAACCAACACTGAATATTTGGAGAACGTTCTTATAACAAAAGTCTATTAGCTGGGACTGTACTACAGCTAAACGGCTGGGGAAAGGGAAGTATTGGCTTCAATCATTTACATGTTAGAAATGTAGGGCAGGCTATGTGTAATAGTTTAACCTCTCATAATTATTTTCTGATGACTAAAACATAGCCTAAAAAAGGTGACACTTGCACATCAATGCATTAAATTAAAAAAGCACACACACATATGTATATGTGTGTGTGTGTGTGTGTGTGTGTATATATATGTATGTATGTATGTATGTATGTATATGTGTATGTGTATATATATATATATATATATATATATATATATATATATATATATATATATATATATATATATATATATATATATAATATACATACATACACACTGTGTGTGTGTGTATATATGTATATGTATATGTGGTATATGTATATGTGTGTGTGTGTGTGTGTATATGTATGTATGTATGTATGTATATATATATATATATATATATATATATATATATATATATATATATATATATATATATATATATATATATATATATATATATATATATATATATATATATATATATATATATACACATACATACACACTGTGTGTGTGTGTATATATGTATATGTATATGTGTTATATGTATATGTGTTATATGTAGCATTTTATTTGCTTTATTTTTTACCCCAAATCGCATGAAAATCACACACAACCTGTAGTCTAATTGTGTGTTTATTGATTCTCTTTTTATGTGTAGAAACTTTTGTTTGACTGTTTATCACGGCGCTAAAAACCAGGAAGTGTACAGGACAGCCAGAAACGTGCCATGTGAGATGATTGACAGCTGTTCATCGAATGAGAGAGCGCGGAGATCACTGACGCAAATCAGGAGACAGAGCTCAATCTAAACGCTCTTAGCTCATCAGATCGCATAATTCAGTGAGAAATAATAGAAATGGTATTCTGTATTATGAAATATTTTGCAAACGTGAGAACAAAGCAAAATTTCTCCAAATATGCAAAATTTGAGTACAAGCCCTAATGGACGCTGTTCAGTGAAGCTATGTGAACACAAATAACCCGCAGCGGCAGCAGATGTGAGTGAATTAATTTGTGCTGATAATCTATTCACAATATAACGTTAAGATGGCTGAATGGCGAGCAGCTAAAATAGGTTTTAGTTACACTAGCACCAATGTGAGGCTATTTTCAACTCTCATGCTGTTGTTCCAAGTAGCTAAACTCCGTTAAAGCTATCACTGCAATGACGGACATTGACTGGGAATTCACAGTATAACTGGAAACGGGGTTGTTGTCATTAAATAGATTATATCGAAGTGTTTTGCAACTTCAGTGTAGTAATTTAAAGCAACTGAAATCACTACAAGTTGATAGTGATCACTGCTGCCTTACCTTTTCGTGATCACTGCACAGCTCCTGTTAGCAAGTGCTTTTGGTGTGAGAGCGCAACATTTTCAGTGCCTTCAGCCTTCCACATTGATTGGCCGGACTCGTGACTCCCAACAAATCAGATGGGTGATGGGCGGGCATTAGTCTAGGTCACAGAGCCGTGTGCTCTGACAGAGGTGGCTGGATCAGAGCCAGATCGCGCGCATTTCACAATTAAATAATTTTATTGGCAAATCGGTTTTGAAAATGAACGATACCGATAACCATAAAAATGCTTAATATCGGCAGCGATAATCGGCCACGCCGATAATCAGTCGACCCCTAATCTAAGCATGCCAATGCCGTTTCTTGCACCTACAGTAACTCATTTCTATTTGGCACCGCACAAATTACAAAAGCAGATTCACCCCCTGCGGCTAAAAAAACCTGAAATATCGATGTGCTATCGCTAACCTCTTTGCAGTCTGTTAAATAGCCGAGCAGATATGCGATTCAATGTGCTGATTTGTCCTCACTGGAGTGCTTTCTGAAAGCTGCGTCTGGTATGGCTGAATCCTACAGCTGCTCTGGATTAAAGATGTATTTAGGAGATAGATTGATGCCTGTGATGCTGCGATACACCGGGGCGTCGGTCTCCTCGGCACTAAGGCCCACCCTACTTGTCTACAGATGGGATAACTGGTTTGGATACAGCGGTTGCCGGGGAGGTCCCTCTTTGATCTGCTTCCCCGGGCTTTTGATTTCAGGCCAGGCGAATCTGAACTAGCTGGCACCAGCATCAGCACTGAGATCTCTCGGATCTTTTGTTCCGCCGTTATTATCGGCTTTAGATTTATCTTTTCCTTTTTTCCCCCTGTAAGTAACCACCTGTGTTGTTGTAAACAAAGCGGTTATAATGATGGCAGCCTGTGAATTGTGTTTAAATTAACCCTTTTCTTTAACTATGCTTCTGCTTCAATATTTTGAGAATGAAATTGAAATCCGTCCAGTGAATGTTCCAGTGACAAGCCGAGAGGGAAAAGATGAGGAAAGGCAGTGTAGAAAAAGTGTTTTTAGGTCCAAACCAAGACAATATCAGCAGATGTTCTGGCACTGGAAATGAACTCATTTCATACTGGTGAGTAATTTAACATGCTGTTAATGAGCTGGGTTTAACACAGACTCGAGTCCACAAAAGGACCAGATCCTTTTAACTGAGCCTTGTTTCAAAAGTGCATGTTGAGTTATTACCTCATCAAATTACTAGAATAGACTACATTTGGCTTAACAGGCAAATAAATTGAACATGATTGTTCAAATGAAAACAATTATGTGAACTTAATATTTAAAGAGGGGCACATCTTTTAGCTGGACTGTAACTGCTGCAATGTTGTTGTCTTAAAGTCTTAAAAAAAAGATTGTTCTGGCTTAAATAGTATTAGTATAGTAATAGTAATAGTATTGATGAGCCACATTTTAAAGCTGAAAACAGCAAATATCTGACTGCACATTAATTCAGTTACTGTATCGAGGGTATGCATGTGATATCACTGTCGGCCGGAGTCGCTGCGGTTACGCCCACTGAGTGGCAAAAAGACTGAGTGGCAGCATTGGTTTTCAGCGTGAATGCTGCAAAAAACACACAAAACACATCTAAAATGGAAAAGAGCTTTGAGATTGATGCTACAAAAAGAGAAATCTGAGGTGCAATTACAGACTGAACCGAATGGATCACTGCAATTCACAGAAACAACTGAACTCCAAGCAGCGAAACGTGGATTTGCATTTTGTCTCAGTATGTTGAATTTTGGGGTAAAATCATACCCTCTAAATTGTATTGACAATTCATCAATAAAATATTTACCTCATATATTCTGCCTAATTTGATGTTTTTAAATAAACACTGACAAGAACTATACAAGTTTTAGGGCTGGATGGTATGACGATATATATAACATTGATATAAGTGATCACCCGGATTTAGACCTACCTATCATTCACAGGCAATTCGCTTTATGAATTGCTCCGGCATCGAAATCAGGCACAAATAAATGTCAGGAAACACGATCCTGGCTGCATGTCAGTATTCATGGATCTTTGGTAAGTTGTAAGGAACATGTACATCACGTTCAAACTTAAAATAGTTTGTTTTACTCGCGTTTTTACAGTTGACCCTTTTAACTCCAGTCATGCAGCGGGCTCTTTTGCCACTCAGAGGGGGGCGTGTTAAAAAGTGACGTCATTGCATACCCTCTATATATTGAACTTTGGTGTGTTTTCTATGTTGCTTAGAGGAAATTAGCATTAACAATTAAATATTCGATATCAACAGATACCAATAAATTAATTAAAAAAAAAGGTTTATAATATTGGCCGATAACTGTTATGGTACTATTATGAATCCATACACTGCATTGTGCCAAACAACACCCCCTACAGTCACTAAACCAACTTTTCAAGGTTGAAATAACTGTAATTCAACCTCACAACTGAATAAAACTTTTAGTATTGATTATACAAGACTGAATAGAGGGTTATGTCAGTAATGGTTATAGATGTTCATTTAAATCTTCTCTGGCAATGAAATGTATGAATCTTTACTGGTGCATTGTGCTCTATTTCACAGATGGCCAATCACAGATACTTTCACCTCGGCTTTCAGTCGTAATGTATTCAAAGAGAGCTTTGCTGACTTTAGGTTTTTTTTGTTTTTTCACACAGAAAAATAAATAGACTGACAAAGGCCTCCGTCTATCCATCTATCTATAAATCTCTCTATCACTGTCTGGCCGTTTCTGACTGTCTGTATCACTTCTGATAAAAATCTTTAATTAATCTACGCCTGTACTGCTGCAGACCCCGTGCGTCTGTCCCCGCCCGGCACAATAGTTTTCCATTTTACCATTCTTAAGACGTCAGTCCTTTCCGTCATAATTGTCCTGGAGCGAACAGTGTTTCTTCTGTCTGGACGAACGTAAAGGTCTTTGTATGTGCTGACTGTCCACTCCAGACAGTGACAACAGTGGTGACCTCACTTAAAAGCCCACAACGTCTCTCCCCGGGCTTATTCCCTTGCCCTCTTGTTCGATCCTGAGCGGAGGCGACTCCTCTCTCCATGTTTTTCCATCTACCTTCATCTGTGTGAAGTGTGTCCGTGTGTGTGTGTGCGGATCACAGCTTGGTGGTTGTGGCAGGAGTTTGTGTGTCAGATTTAAAGATTAATGTGTTTCTGTGCTGTGGTCAGTGTCACTGCCCCAACAGTAACAGCTAAAGGCAGTCAAGCACACTCTAAATGAAACAAGCTTGTTTTTTGTGTTACCTTCTGGAGAGAGAAGCGTGAGTGTGTGTCATCAAAAGGCCTGGCATCAATATGATCGTGAAAATGGCAGAAAGAGCAAAGGCAAGTGAGTGAGTCGGTAAGTTGAAGGGTCTGAGTGTTTGTTTGTTGGACTGTGACAGGTTTTCTTCGTCTCCTGACTTACCCTGAGTGCGACAGTGAGAGCTTCTTCAGAGAGGGTGAAAGGTAGATACTGTTTTTTTATGAATAAATATGCATGCAAAAGTGAGTTTTTTTTTTTTCTTCGTCAGTGGGGGGGTTGTTAATAATGGCCGTAAGTTGAATATTAAATAGGCCCTATGGATATTTTTCTCACAAAACCCCACTGATTCGCTTCAGAAGGCCTTTATTAACTCCCTGGAGCCATGTGGATTACTTTTATAATGGATGGATGCACTTTTTTTGGCCTTCAAATTTTGGCTGCCATTTACTTTCATTATAATGCTTGGATTAGCCAGGACATATTTTTATTTAACTCTGATTTTATTCGTCTGAAAGAAGAATGTTATATACACCTAGGATGGCTTGAGGGTGAGTAAATCATGGGGTAATATTCAGTTTTTGGTGAACGATACCTTTAAGAACCTTTTAAAAGCAGCAACCCAGCCTAGAAACATTACATTTAACCATTTTTGTCTTGTGGAGTTTGTGAATGTTTTATTCCTCCTTTAGCCATTGTGTGTTTGGAGGTGGGTGAGTGTCTAAAAGGGTTTGTTTGCCTCTCTCTCTCTCTCTCTCTCTCTCTCTCTCTCTCTCTCTCTCTCTCTCTCTCTCTCTCTCTCTCTCTCTCTCTCTCTCTCTCTCTCTCTCTCTCTCTCTCTCTCTCTCTCTCTCTCTCTCTCTCTCTCTCTCTCAAGGCAAAGCAGAGCTGGTCGTGTGACTAGATGTCATTGCCATGACGGACACTAATTTAAATGAGAGCTGACATGAGAACAGGGCCAGTCATGCGCTTGTATATCTGTATACAAACATCCAAGTAAAAAACAGCACTAGATTTCAAACACCATTAATTCCACATCAAAATATTGAATTATGTCTCGCATTTATGCATATTTTTATGCAAAGTTCCTGTTCTAATGACATCACACTCAGTGTGAGCAACTGAATAATGTTTACTGAATTGCTAATATGCATTATTTTAGCAAATTCCAATTCTGTTTGACTTTATTCTAGTATTTAACAGGCTCTTTTCACAATCTAATCAATTCTCAATGGATCAAAATATCAACTCCTGATCTAAAAAAAAATTATCTTATTGAATATGCCGTTTCTCTCAGAAATACATCAAATCATGCAAGTAAAATGTGTTGCAAATGTCACATTTGGCATTTAATATTCAGAGTGTCAAATCTTACATGTTATCAATTTAAAAATCTCTGTATACATAGAGAGAGAGAGAGAGAGAGAGCGAGAGAGAGAAAGTGTTTCTTGAAAGAGCATGACATCACACATGTACAGGCTCATGAAGGATGCGAAAATCATTAGAGCATTGAAAGAGAGTAATAAAAAGAGCAAATGACTTTATGTCAGCTATTTTATGTTGGAGGAGAGAGGGATGCAGCCATAAAAAGGAGTGAGAGATAGATAGAGCTGCAAGGGATGAAAGAAATGTATAGAAAGCAAGGGATGAACGGGAGGGAAAGGGAGAGAGCGAAGGATAGAAGTCAAACTGCACATTTAATCTTCTCCACTCTCCGGCATGCTGTAAATCAACCACAAAACACTGTTACTAGAGCTTGACCAACCACACACACACACACACACACACACACACACACACACACACACACTGCTCCAAGACACACACACGCACACGACACTTCTGTGATATACAGTGCCAGGAATTACTTGCACTATAGCTCCACAGTGTTGCCATGTTTTATAATATATAAAATCAATACATTGACAACATATGTTTTTACATTGCTTTAACTTATCAAAATAAGTTAAGCAGTTTTCAACTTTCAAGATTCAACTAATTTCTTTAAGTCAGTTTAATATAATTGAAGTTGAAATTACTTAAACGTCCAAGTTGATTGTACTTAAAGCTGCTGTCCGTAACTTTTTTGTGTTCAAGATTTACAAAAAATATATAATGAGAATGTACAACATGAATCTATTTTCCAAACCGTGTTTTTGTCTTAACCTGAATCATTATGGTACACTTATAATAAGTGTTTATATTGGGACTATTTCAGACCGGTCTGGTAGGAACCGCTGCGGAGGAGCACAGTCCAGTGTGGCGTGACTCGCCATAGACATAAACAGAGAGAAGTAGCTCCGGCTGCAATGTTCTTCCGCAAGACGCACGCAGTTCTGTTTATTAACCGCTAGAGCGCAAAAAGTTACGGACTGCAGCTTTAATGTAAGGCAGCAACTTTTTTTTACAGTGTATATAAACCACCTCACTTTGTATTAAAAAGGTAAACACTTTTTGATTCTTTGCAGCTCCGTTAGTTCAAGTTCAAGTTGTATTCAAAGAAAGAAAGAAAGAAAAAATGCTGTGAAAAGTGTCCTACTTCATTTATATACAGCGAGGTCCAAGACTGAAAATTTAATTGAGTCCGCAATCTTAGAGTGAAAATCAAATTTTAAACCTGGAAATAAGCCAAGTTGGATTTTGACGAAGAAAAAAAAAATATTATTGCATAAAATGAATAAGAAATTAATAAGTTATATTTATAATAAAATGAGCAGATTTGTGACATTAATCATGTGACTTGTATTAAGCCTTTCACATTTCACCTACACTCATTATGTGGGTAATATAATTTGTAATGGGAGCATAGTGGTCTCATACTCTTATGGTACTTCAAAAATGCTATAATGTTACCAGAGTAGGGTTCATTTCCATTAAATATTGCTATGGTAACAACACCATGATACTTGCTTGCTCACAAAAAAAAAAAAAAAAAAAAAAGAGCTGAGTGAAAGAATGGTCCGTGCAAGGGGCCAGTAGGTCCAAAGGCCTGGCATCAGGTGGTCATTGATTAAGTGGCTGTTTGACTGTGTTGTGCTCCTCCTGACCTCAAAGACATCGCGTGCATGCACATTCAGCATAGGTGAGACAGGATGCTGGATTTATGGGTCCGGTGACAAAGCCTTATTAATTCCCCCTCCCGGTGTGAACCCAGACCGTCACACCGCAATAAACATCAAGTCTGAATAGAAATCACACATGCAGGTATACGACTTGCTAATGAAGATCTGATCAAGTAATAAAACATGTTTTTAATGGGCTTTTACACTAATACAGCCCCTCGGCTTGTCCTCTTGGATGACCGCCCCACTCCAGCAGTGCTTTCTGTCCCGAGGCCATGAGAAACAGACGTCTCACTGAAACCACAGGCTGAAGTTATGCATGAGAGTGGGTGGGAGTTTTGTGGTAATTAAATGGACAGTTTATGCAAATGCGTGCGTGTTCGCGTGTGTAATTTTTGCTGTATGTTGCTGATGGGGATGAGCTGGCTTTTAAATGGGTCGGAAATGAGGCAATTTGCTCCACGGAGAATAATGCTTTCATCTGCAACACATGTGCTTGATAATTCACAACCCTCATGTTCACACACACATTCTGCATTGCTGTGCAATTACTGTGTCCTTGTTCTGTCCCCTTTAAATGTCACCATGTGTGCGTTGGAGCAAGAGCTTGTCGAGGGAAAAGGGAGTGCTACTGTGAGTTTCCATGCACCTGATGGTTTTTGCGTTCTTGTGTTCAGGGGATGTGTGCAGGATTTCACTTTGAGACTCCCAGAAGAATGCCACTGAGGCCACCACCGACTCATTAATTAACAAATAAGTTTTGCCAAACCAAATCTGAAATTTGCTCTTTATCTCCCTGCTGCTTAGTATTGTTTGAGCACTTCCTCTGTGGATTTTAATTTCGAGGTGAATGTTCATGTGAGGACTTGCCATTTGTCAACTACCGCCTACCATCATGTTGTTTAAATGAGACACTTAGACCTCTTGAAGTAAAAATTAGGGTAATGTGCTAATAGGGCTGTGCGATATTGAAGAAAAATGCGATATGCAGTACCTTGTTAAATTATGCAATATTCAATATGCGATACGATATTGCTTTAAGTGTGTAAAATCTATTTAAATATATTTAAAAGCTGAGAATGATACCATTTATGTGTTTCACATTCTTTCTGTCACTTTAAGACCTAATGCATGGATCCTATTGACACGCATTCGGTTTCTTTCCCCAACTGATATCGTTCACTTAAAGCATAACCGACTGTGTTTACATGAATACTTGTCTTGACTGTGTTGTCATGAATACTTGAAGACAGCCATTTTGACATAACTGTGTGTGTTTTTGACAGTTCGAGTGTGTATAACAAGACACGAAACAGAACTGAAGGGATCACAAGCTTTCAGAGAGGCGGCTTGTACGCACATTTCGGTGTGTGTGTGTGTGTCAGACAGCAGACAGCGTGAGACTGCAAGGAGTTGTTGTCTAGTTGTTAGTTGTTTTATCGTGTTTAATAACTCTTTTTAACGTCAAGCAAGTCACATAAGTAACATTCGTGCGCCCAGTCTATTCTCTGCTATATGCGTCAACCTAAAATGTTGAAGTAGCTTATTAAAATCATTCATATATCGCGTGCCGCTGCGATATGCATGTCGCGATATGTACATTTGCGATATTTAGATAATTTCGATGTATCGTGTATGTATCGATGCATTATTTTATTTTATGGGTGGGAGTTATTGTAATCATTTTATTAATTTTTTAAAATTTGTTTTGTTTAGTGTTTTGTTTGGTTTTATTTTGAGAACTTGATGCAAACCAAAAGGTACTATTTTATTAAGTCAATGATAAATCTGGTATCAGTACAAAAACAGCTTCACATTATGTAACACTTGAATTAGACACAGCTGAAAGTTGAAATCTATACTAATGCAGCAAGTTCCAACATTGCTTGGCAGCCGTAAACAACCTACAGTTACTTTGAGCCCGATGCTTGCAGCTCAGCACAATATGTCAAAACTGAATCGCTCCCATTGTAATCTAGAAAGCTGTCTAAACTGGAAGTGCCCATCTGTGACAGTTTGGTGAGTAAACTATTTTTAAATTACGCTGCAGGTATACCACAATATAAATGGTATAGCAGAACCCATCATTTCTTGACAATTTCTATCAATCACTTGTACCTGTTGGGTGATTTTATGGGAGGTTTTACGTCTTTAAAGTGCAGAATGAACATTCAACAGAGGACGTGCGTGGACACTCACACGGTTAGTACACACTGGTGCATCATGCTCTTTTACAAGTTGAGTTGCTTTAAAGGGAGGGTCTAATGCTGTTTCATGCATTCTGAGTTATTGACACTGTTAAAGAGTTGGATCGTGCTAAACATGGCCAAAATGTCAACAAAAAAACAAGCAAAAAAAGTTATTTCTGTTCCACACTCCTTCAGGATTCAAATAAGTTTCAGAAAGTTTTTCTTTTGAGTATGACATCATAAAGGGCGGAATTGCTTGTACACTGTAAAAAAAAAAGTAAGTTTCCTGGTTGCCTTAATTTTGAGTTCATTGAAATAAACAATTTGAGTTAATACAATGAACATTTTTGAGAATTGACATTACCCTTTATTCAAATAGTATTAAAAGGTTTTGTAAGCATATTGCGTAATTGTGTTTTATTTGTTATAATGCAGTGAAACATGCCAAATTGCTATTATCATGATTTATCACAAAAATTATTTTATGTGGTTCAGATACAATAATATTTTGAGTTTCTACTTATTAAACCCATTTCCTTCATTGTATTAACTCAACATTCAATGAACTCAACATTTTAAGGCAACCAGGTTACTTACTTTAAATTAAACCAACAATATCTGCCGGATGAGCGCGTCCTCACATCAGCCAGAGCGAGAGCAGGAGCGCATCCATCAATGAGCTTCGTTTGGGTTAGTGAAGCCGTCGGCAGCGCTGTCATTTTATTTTTAGACCATGAAATCAACAATGTCACTAAAGAAGTGTGTTTTTGGTTGTGAGGGAAAGAAAACCATGTTCAGCTTCCCAAATAACCCAGCGTTAAGGAAACAGTGGATGCAGTTTGTTTTTCCAGAGCATCTGGAAGTTCTGCAGGTGTGTTTGTTTGTTCCTGGTGAGTGAAACTGCATCAAATGCCTGTGTTTTGTTTGTAATCGGCGCGAAAGTGCATATAATGTAAACAACACGAATGTATAGTGAATCGAAAGTTATCCAGGGATAATGCCATGAATGATGTATTTCGTGTGTATGTGTGCTCCTGACTCTTTAGCCCCGCTCACTGCACGCCTGCACGAACTCGGCTGTTTTCGAAAAGAATCGGTACAGCGTATCAGTCTTTTATAAATATGATAAAACTAAAGACTCTTCGGAGATATGAAGGATGCAACATTACTCTATAGGTACTAAAGATTAACATGAGACTTGCAGAAACTGTGTTATGTACCCTTTAAAACAAAGCCTTTATTCATTATCAGCTGAGCTGTCAACGCAAACTAGCTTATTATGGGACGGTCATTTCTAATCATTAGAGGAAGGAAGCGCTACACTTGAAAAAGATACAGTTCAGCGATTCTATCAACACATACGCCTCTCTCTTTTTCCCACTCTCGCTCTTATTATTTAAATCAAGAGTGAACTTGAAGGCCCAGAATTATATAATAATAATATCATCAATAAGCGAGCGCTCAGGTTTCGTACAGCTGCAGGCGCAGATGTTTGTGTGTAAGGCCGCCTACACACTTTGGAGCATTTGACTGATATGAATGTCTAAAATCAGTTTGAAATCAAGCGGGAATAAAGTGATTTGGATTTCCATGGCCCGCCTTTTTAAAATGCCCATTGATTTAACGAAATGCATGGCTCAACCTTTGGTCACATGACGGAGCATTTTTTTTTTTTTTTGCACCATGTGCACCATTCCTATGGAAATCAATGTTTTTGCAGCATTATCTGACATGGCATATACTCCAGCTTGTAGGTTCCCAGCGGGTTGCACTTCATAATGCATTTTCACTGTGTTTGTTTGAATAAAAAGGTTACAGTCCTAAGAGAGCGTACAGTGTGCTTCAATAGAGGGGAGAGAGAAACAGAAGGTGGTCAGTGTGTACTTGTTTACTTTAAGGTGAGCTCAGAGTAGAGTATTGATTTTGTGTGTATTGAGTGTGTGGCTACACAAAGCGGGTGTACTTGCGTGTGCACAGCCGGTGACCGCATTACTTAGGCTTGATTGGAGCAGTGAGAAATGTGAAGAAAGACCGAACAATGTTTGAGATGGACTGAGGGTAAAGGAGCAAGACCAGGGGTCGGATGAATGACAGTGAAGTGAGGATGGAGTAACGAATGTAACATCACTGAGTCCTCCCTAATGAAGACAAATCGAGGTCTGAGCCCAATGGTGATTGGGATGGATCACTGTGGTAACAGGGTGGCAAATGCATAATTTTCAAACATCTCCCATAAGAGCAGCTATAATAGCCCCCTGAGTCTGAGGTAACCGGGCCATCACATCACCGCCTCGCATTGCATCGCTACGACAACCACTCTCTTTCAGCTGTTGCCAAGCACCGGTCACCATGGAGATGTAATATAGGCTGGGGTTAAGAGTTAGGGTAACGGACGGGTGGGGGCGGGGTCTCTTGACTGTTGAGGGTTCTGTATGTTTATGTGCGTGTTGCAAAGGGGACGGCATTTCAAGGTCACGTTGTGGCAGTGGTTGTTTTAATATGCATTAGAGAGCGCTAATGGAGGGCAATGATAGAAATGGCTATGGGATATTATTAGTAATATTGCACACTTCACCTGACAGCCAGAGAGAGAGAGAGAAAATGAGTGAAATACAAGAAATAAGATAAAAGGTAATGACCAAGATAGGCGGTAAATGTGAAGTGAGAGAAACAGAGCGAGAAAGAGCTGAAAGAGCTGACCCTCTCTGACACTAATGGCTGGTCCACAGAAGAGTGACACATACCCTTTTTCCACCCATCTCTCTAATGATGTACCAGTCATGACAGAGATGACACATACAGAGTCTGTCGAAGCGGAGCTGGGTCTTTCCTGTTATGAGTGCTGTAATTATTAATAGATGAATATGCCTATGTTGTTATTTAAAGGCACAATATGCAAGATTTTTTGATTAAAATATCCAAAACCCTCTAGAACAATGGTTTGTTGACTTGTGTACTTACATTATCCCAAATGTTTCCAACAATGTTTAAATCCAGAGAAGTCAGCTGTTATGGGCTGTGTCATTGCATCGCCTGTCAATGACGTAATATCCACATAACCCCGGGTTTCCGTGGAAACCATGGAAACACCAAATACGCTTTAATATAGTATGTATTTTATTAGACAGGTGAGCAACTGTTTGGATATACATTTATCAACAGAAAACGAATCATTGTTATACAGCGCAACATGGTTAGTCTTATTGTTTGAATCACTTGTTTTCTTGATTCACCGTGAGTAACATTTTTAACATGCCTCAGAGAAAACACAATTTTGTCAAGTGGCTAACAGCACAAGCAGAGAGAACTTTCTCCATTATACAGTATCTATTAAAATGAATCTAAAAATGAATGTCATTTAGCAACAGTCATTTAGTCATCCTGTTTTTCTGGACTTCTCCAATCATTTGGTCTGCTTTAACTCTGCCCACTTCTTAAAATCGACTGCAAGCTCCCATTCAAATCTGTCTCCATTTATGAGTGCAACACCCACATCTCAAAATCCAATCCACAATTGATGAATTGGACCGGGTCCCCACCCTACATTTTCTTGATACACTCGGATATGTCACAAATCTGATGCTACTTCCGTTTCATCAGGACTTTGAAGGACACACCAGACTTTCAGGAATATGCTATTGACAAGCTAGGATTTAACTTTTGTTTTTTTTTAAATGATAATGTAATCATTTATTCAATTGGCAAGAAAACAATGGAAACAGGATGGAAATAAAGAAATGAAAAGTCTTTTCTCCCACTCTCCCACTCCCTCAATCTCCCTGGCTGCCTCGCTTTAGAGTTGAGTGATTAAAAAAAACTTTGCATCACGATAAGTATATTCTGATTGTCAAAACATTTGGTAACTAAACAGAATTTCATTAAGTTTAGTGACAACATGTTACAATGTTTACATGGTTTCCAAATTTCCCGATTTCAATTCATAAGCTTGCTATTTGATTCAGATCTTGATTCAATATCGATTTATTTGGATAAATATCAGGTATAGTAGCTACATGTTCATTTTTCTCAAGGAAAAAATCTCCCAACTAATGCAGTGAACATTCAGGGAGTCCTGTCAGCTGGTATAATTAAAGGTTAAAATGAACAACTCTGTTAAATGTGTTTTTTATAATAACGTTATAATATTTGAATGATAAATATGTAATGTGCATATATTTAGCAAAATACTTAATTTTTCTAGCTAACTAAACTGCTATGCTTATTAAATGGCTTTCCTGAGGTAAATGTAACGTCACGTGACACGTTTACAAGCTGTGTTATTGGCCTCTTTCCTCATTTGAAACACTGATTGATTGAGCGATTACATGAGACATGATACATTTTGGTGAGTTTTACTGTATCTTTCAACATACCTTCATTCTTGTTTATTTACTATTAACTAATACTAAAGAGAAAGAGATAATCTGTCCACGTGCCGCTTGAACAGCGCTACAGCGATCTGTCACTGTTCTCCTTGTTTCGCGATTCTTCATTACGTGAGAAAATGGATGTGTGGCGTGAGAACAGTGTCAGTTGCGTGAGTCTCACACTGAATAAACGCGCTGTCGCACTGCTGAACACCCACAGCACATCTAAGTTAGCCCAACATTCATTAAGCAATGCTGCAAATCTTTGGTAGCACAGCTAAGCAGCCTTTTCTCATTCCACATTTCTAGCTTAGCAATTTTCGAAGCGCTGCCCCTGCTGTGCCTCCACACCTGCCTCTGACAGAGGATTTATATGGGACCATCATGCTGTTTTATTAAAGTCCATTAAAGGAAAATGGTGCTGGATCTACTGGGGTCATTTACTGGAGCTCCCTGCACTTCGTTAGTTTAGCTATTATTAAAGAAGAGCTCCGAGCCGAGTTCAGATCGCCTAATGCCATTAATATCTCTCTAGCTCCGGTCCACTGACACAAAATCATGAATATCAAAATGGCCGCCAGCTCAATGGTGCCCCCGGGTCTTTGTGGTCCTCAGGTGCTGATGAAAACATGGATTTTCAGATCGATTCCAATGTTTAGCGGTTATAATAGAAGTACGAAACTGATCACAGCTCATTGGCGTGTTGCCATGGGTGTTTAGTGAGTCCTGTGGCATTAGCATTAGCGGCGTAAGTTATGAACACTTGTCAGTTTAGTTCGTCCTCTTTTATTCCTAGCGGAAAAGCTAATGTCTCCCAAAGCTGCTTCATAATTAGCATCCTTCCTCAGCCTCGATTATATTAACCGCTAATGTACACTGAACACAGACCTGTTAGTGTGATGTTAGCTAGTAACGCTAGTCTTTATTAAAATATGTTTGTTTAGGTCTGTTTTAGTGTGTGCCGTTAGAGGCATTTATCTAACTGCTCTGTCTCAGTCTATCGTCATTTATTAAGAGCTTTTTCTCCCAACGCACATTTGTTTTCCTGCTAAAGCTTTTATACAAGTGTTTAAGTGGGACGTTTGTTCCCTTGGGTAGAGTGAGGCAGCGCCCACAGGTTATACCGCACAGGTGTTGTGATTTACTACAGACTCCCGCTGTGCTTCAGCAACTACTTTACCTTGCCGCAGTCTCTGTTTGTGTGTGTGTGTGCATGTGAAGGAATCTGTTGTAGTGTCCCTCTGTCCATGTGTCTGAGCACTGCACCAAGGATTAGCATTTATTTAGCTCCCTTCCCCTCATTTATTTATTTATTCATTCGTGGGAGTTTTTTTTTAAGCTAATTAGTTTGTATCCAGGGGAAAACTGTAATTGTGTCCTGGGGGATCAAGGGATGGAGGGGAGAGTGGGGGGATTGTATTTGAGACACTTCCAGAAGTGTGGGCGCAGAAAATGGAGAGAGATTTTGGGAGTTGACTGTGACAGATAAGAAGACTTTTGCCAGTAAAAGTTTCCAGGGCCGGAGCCTATTCTAAAAACCTTTCTGTACGTTTCGACCACAGAAAAGGCAGTTCCAGGTCGGAAAAAAACGTTTCTGTGTAATTGTTGTGTTGTGCAAGATTTTATCCCTTTTAATCAATGCCTGATCAAAAACATAGTGCATTAGCCTGTTCTGGTTTAATCCGAAGAGCTTATTTAACCAGTTAGCGCTATTCTGTTAAGGACTATGTATACTTTATATGTACACTAGCATATGCATGCAGCCAAATAGACCTCCTTTCAAAGTATACTTAATTTAATAGCATGCACATACGCATGAGGAGCTTGACATATGCACACTAGAAAGTTTAATCTTTGTGCAGTGTCTGTGCTGTCACTGGGGCAGCACCCTAAGGCAGGGGTCTCCTGGGGAACCACTGTCCTGCAAAGTTTATTTCCAACCTGCTTCAGCACACCATCCTGAAGAGCTTGATTAGCTTCTGCTGTCTTTGAGTAGGGTTGGAGCTAAACTCTGCAGGACAGTGGGTCCCCAGGAGCGGGGTTGAAGACCTCTGCCCTAAGGTACAAAGTTTTTATTGAAAGAAAAATCAATAAAAAGATTATTTAAATTGAACAATAGATTAAAAGTTTAAATTATACTTAATATAAGTAAATCCAAAACACAACAAATTTACAATACAACCTAAGCCACCTAACCCAATTACAATAATTTAACAGACACTAAATAACACAAAATAACAGTACTAATAAAAGCATAACTAATAACTAATACAGCTACCCCCCCAAGGTGACTTATTTTAGAACGGATCACCTTATTTCCACGGTATTGTGTCATGCTTGTCATGTGACGCACAGCAGCCACAATAGCGCTATATGACAGATCGCGTTTATTGTTTTTCTTTAATTATTCAAAATATTCACAAACTTATCAGCTCTGTTATCAATTTCCTGATATTCTGATCTCAAACATGTGGAAGTGAATGTGTTTTGTCATTTAAAAACCTTTTATAATGATCCTGTTAGCTGATTTTTAATGCGCAATAGAGACATAATCTGAAAACCACGCCCATCGGGGAGAAAACAACCAAACCAACTGTCTCCATTGACTTTCTATTGCGTGAAGTGGCCTCCTTGTCATTTCTAAATGCTGATTTGTGACAAGGTGTACAGAAAACTCTAAAAAATATTAAAAACCCAGAACCAAAAACTCAGAAATTTTTATAAGCTGTTGACCCAAAAAACGAGCGTTTAAGGACACAAAAGTGGATACAGGCAATTGAGACAGAGCGTGACATGTTATATTACACTGAGAACTACACCCACTAGAGGGGAACGTAATCAGCGACAGGAAATATAATATATAAAACTGACATCTGGATATTTTTACTGAATGTTTACTGCACACATAGGCATACTGAGTGTCAGGATCCCAAAATTGACCCATTCTTCCTGCTGAAGCTTCAAGTCTTATTGCCTGTATCCACTTTTATCTCCTTAAACGCTCGTTTTTTGGGTCGACAGCTTATAAAAACTTAGTTGTGTGTTTTTTTAGCTTGTTTGCTGTACACCCTGTCACATCTCAGCTTTTAGACATTGTTCTGTTTTTTGTTATAAGAAATGACAAGGCGACCGCTTCATGCAATGCAAAGTCAATGGAGAGCGTTGGATTGGATTTAAATGTTTAATTTTACCATGTAAAGTTATATAGTTTTAAAGTTATATAGTTTATATAGTTATAAAGTTTTGGTAATATAATGTGATGTGAAATCAGTTTCTTAATTAAGACTAAATCATTTTTTTTAATAATTTCTAACAAAGCACCAAATAGAGTTCCCATGAAAAGTTCTCTCAGCCAGTGCTATTGCTTTCAGATCCCAGGTAATGTTTTGCCGCTGGCAAAGGTTTTCCAAGCAACAAGATTTTGGCTATTTAGCTAATGCGCGAACGGTGCAAAAATTGTTAGATCACAGAAGCGTTCATCAGGATGATTATGCACTCTAAGTGCTACATGGTCTTCTGCAGAGATACGGGAGAAATTAGTGAGTTCGCCAAGAACACAAACAGAAATGCGGCTCTGATCACTTTAGGCTTGTCTCAGATTTTCTCATACCCTTTATTCCGTTTTGGTGGGTATGAGAAAAAGATAGCGATTGAAATATAGAGTGGTGGAAATTGTGTAGCTGGGGAACATGAGAAATGTTACAGAGCAGCTTTGGGTACAGTGTGTTTCAGGTGATTTTGTTTCTGCAGAGCTACTTGTGTTGAGATTGAAATGTTTGTCAGAGATGTCAACCTTCACTGTGAGTTTAGCTAACGGTGCGCTTTCACAGACAGCATTCTTACATCATTTACTTTCACATTCAGTTTGTGTAAGCGCACTAGAGAGAGCGAACGAGAGCAAGGGATGATGGCAGTGGAGTGATAGAGTGCTTTGGCAGTCACAGATAGGGGAGAATTACAGTGGAATGAAACTGAATAGCGAAAGGGGTGATGAATATTATTCCTCCGCTGGGGAGTTTTTACCTCCTGTCAATCACTGTATTAATCTCAAGCCTTCCCTCCTCTCTCACATCCCACACTCGCTCGTGTTTTGTCCATCACTCAAAATATCTCTTTCATGTCCTCAATTCTCCATCCTCAAATATCCGGATCCAATCCCAGCAAACCACAGGCATTTAGGCAGACATTGCTTCTGTTCTTAATTTAAGATGCTTTTTATAAAACATACAGTTTAGTCTCTGAAAGAAATGCTTTAAGCTGTGATATAGCCAAAATATGCTCACACATACTAGCTGAATTGCATCATCCAAAATGACATGTTTTCAGGGTATTTATTATATTCGATAAGGGAGGTCGAGAACTTTAAGGAAGTGCATTTTTTAGGTATGCAGGTATTAGTTTAATTGTTTGCCAAATAATTGTATTACCAAATGTATATAGATATGTACATAGAAAATTATATTGTTCAATTCATTTTTAAAAAGGTGTGGTATTAAACTCCTCACTCCTCTGATCTCAAGAGACGCGCTAGCGACTGACGCTAGAGGTTGCAGCCTTTAGCCTCCTTGTTAGAGCGTCCAACTCTCATGCCGGCGGACCTGAGTTCGAGTCCCGCTTGGAGCGGGTGGTTCGAACAGGAGGGGTTACACTTGAATATGTTTACACTATAAAATCTGGCAAAATAAAATATTATTATTATTTTTTTTTTACAATTATCTTATATAGCCTAGCCGTTTTTAATAAGATAGACAGTTGAAGGAACCCAACCTCATTATACTTAATACATTTGCTTAGCCCACTAAACCCACAACAGTTGTTGTTCCCTGCAACTGGAGTATTTTCTGTCTAGAGCGCACAACTGCATGAGCTTGTATGGACAGAAGCGCATGCCTGAGCTTGTATTTTGGGTTAAGCTGCGTTGCTTTGACATTGTGGAAAATAGAATAATAGAAACAAAATTTATTAGCCTTTTTACCCATTTGGGATGTGACAGTGAGGAAATTTTCCCACCGTTTAATCGTCATGTGACAACACCGGTAATACCGGTATTACCGACGGGGGCTTTCGCTAATTCTAAACCGAAAGTAAAATGCTCACGGCCGCTCGGGCATTCATAACGGAGCGGAGCAAAGCGAGTGTTTTCAATTAATTCCTACACTGTAAAAAATGTTATGTGCTATTTACGTTAAAAAAAATTGTGCAACAATATTAAACATAATATTTTTTTGAGTAGTTTTTAAGGCTTGGTTTCTTTAATGCAATCTACCTGAATAAATCATGTAAAATGACCTAAATTATATAGTCTATGAAACCATTAATTTAATATTTTTAGTGAAATGTGCTTATTTATTAAAAGTTGACTTTAAAGATGGGTATAAATTAGAGTGAATGGAAATGACCTGTTTATTTTTGACTTTGAGTTATGTTGTACAACTAATAGACTGTATGCTGCTAGCACAGCACAAGTAACTTGTTACTGCACTGGCATTAGCAAAGTTATTGCTCATTGAACAAAGCAACATGCTTCATAATAAAGTGCAGTTTTTCCCAACCTAATCATAAGCTCTACTCTTCTGCACAATGGTAACGATCAAAACTTCAACATTCAACTCTTTCAAATGTCAAACATAACTGAACATTAAACATTAACAGATTCCCTCCACTCAAAAATACATAAAATAACACTTAATTTCCAGCCATATGCAAAGCATGCTGGGAACTAACAAAGGTGTCTCTAAATAAAACTGCATAATTAAAATAAATAGGTAGCCTTTTATAAGTGAAATGTTCTCAATATTTTCTATACAACACTGAACAACAATTTTCTTAAGAAAATGCACATTATTTTTAATTATCACCTTAATTTATTTTGTGAAAATTACAAGACCCATGATTCATTTTTTACAGTGTATGGAAGTTGAGCTTCCATGGGAATGAACTGAAAATGTGCCAGTGGACACGCACCGTGAATGACAGTGCGGACGTAAATGCGTGTGCACTGTGAATGAATGACAGTGCGGCCGTGCGCATTTTACGTTCGGTACAGTACAGTGACAAACTCATTCAAATAGGCGCTTTAACATTTCGCTTTGAAACCAAATCTTCCGCCGTTCACTTGTCAGTTAGCTCCTCGCTCTTTGGTGATGAATGAAATCTGACTCCTGCTGCCGGCTTGTGCTGCAACCCTTGTTTGGGTCAAGCTGTATTAAGCAGACACATTCAGTTTTTATTTGTAGTCTGTTTTCTAACTGAACTAAATAATTTTATTACTATAAAAACCAAAATGGTGGGTGGCGGTGCTGCGGGGGGAAGTAATGTAACTGGTGTTGCCCCTGAACACCGACTATTATATTATCACCGTTATTATCAATCTAAATGAATGTACTGCGAAATATAGGAGCTTGTTAAAACTCAAACATGAGCTTTTACTGGGACATAACAGACCTATGTGTTTTGTATCACCAGTGCAGTGTCCGTTCTCGGAGCGTATAAGCCCTGCCTGCCTGAGGCGCACTGCTTCCGGCTCTGGAAGGCAGGATTCTCAAGATTCCTGCCTTTATTAGAGAGAAGAATATGTTCAGCTCCCTCCCTCCGAAGCTTCGAATATTTAATGTTGATTATTACCGAAGCTTCGAAGCTCAAAAAAATTTATTTAGACCAGCCCTAATATTCAGATATGGGTCTGCCAAGTTGTTTAGCCACCATAAACAGGCTTTGTTTAGGCTAATGATAGGATATTTTTTATTCTGATTATTATTCATAGATTAAAAATTATTGAACATACTGCTATCGGCGACCTTTCAGTGTTTTATAAAAGCAATAAGCTAGACTGTCTTTCAGTCATGTTTTTCAGTTAAAGCTGTCTGTCATGCCTCCTAACTGTGCCTCAGTGTAAAATCACTGCAGTGCATAACCTCATACGGCTTATTGATATAATTTTTCCTTTAGTATCTCTCAAGTATCCTACTCCATTACCCTCGTTCTTCCTGTAGTTTCACGGTTCACGTTTGTGCTTCCATATTCTATATGGTTGGCAGTACTGTTCAGTGTTGTGACAGTGGGACTGTCCTTTCAGAAGCTTTATTGAAGCATAAGGAATGGGTAGAAATGAACAGTTGAATCGCTCGGCCTTGATGGTGTTCAGTTTTAAAAGAGCTAAACCTGCAGGCCCATGTAGAATAAACATGCCGTTGATTTGTATTGTACATGTGTTCACAGGGGCTTCTGTATTATTGTGCCTACAAGGACAGTTCGCGGTTTCATATTCATATGTTTATTTCACAGCAAATCTCACTGTCTACTTCAACATCACTATCTTTCCTTTCATTTGTCTTATTCAATATCCACTTAGTCTAGGCATCCTGTCTCACATGATCACACTTCTCACACATGAACAAGGAATATTTAGTCTCGCACTAAACAACAAAAGGTCTGGTCCACTTTGCAGATTATTCTGACCAAGAACCGTCCACTTATACAGGAAGAGACTGTCTGATTGTAGCTAAAACAGTAGTGTATGGTGCTAGGCCATGGACAGGGGATACGGGATAATGCTGATTATATGTATGCTTATTTTTAAAATTTTATTCTATTTTATTCCCATATAAGTCAGCCAATAAGATTCAAGCTTGCCATGTTGAGTAAGCGCATATAGTTGTGCAATAGGTGTTTAAATGTGACTTCTTGTATCCATTTATTTTAGTATTATTTACAGTAAATGCTATTATAGTGTTTATTAACATTTTGAATGAGCTTTTATGAGTGGATTTTTGAACGAGTGGACTTGAATGAGGCCACTCTGGCCTCCTCTCTGACAGAGCATGTTTATTTATATAGCATATTTTATATATATATTTTTTATTCTAATATCAACTAGGAACAATGTTTAATTTACGAACATTCATTTTGAAATATGACAACTGGATGAAGCCAGAGCCAATAGCGAAAGCCTTTTCACTTGGAGACCCTGTCCCCTTTTGGAGGTTCTCCCCACTTTTGGAGTTCACGAGATCTCCGGTCTGCAGTTATACCTATACCTATATACTTGAACTAACCCAGCGTTAAGGAAGTTCTGCAAGTGTGTTTGTTTGTTCCCAGTCATGTGTCGAAACCGCAGGCGGCAAGTGAAACTGCATCAAATGTCTGTGTTTGGTTGACAATCGGCGCATAAGTGCATATAAGATAAACAAGAAGAACGTATGGTGAATCAAAAGTTATCCAGGGATAATGCCATGATGTATTTCATGTGTGTGCTCGTGACTCTTTAGCTCCATCACTGCATGCCTGCACGAGCTCGGCTGTTTTCGGAAAGAATATTTTATAAATATGATAAAACTAAAGACTCTTCTGAGATATGAAGGGTGCAAAACTGCTCTTTAGATACTCAAGATTAATATGAAATTGGCAGAAATGTGTTATGTACCCTTTAATATTTATTTAGCTCTAACTTATTTTTTATTTCATTTTTAGAATTGTTTTCATCAACTTAAACATCTTTTAATTCAGTTAGTTGGCTAGGCAACATTTCTATTTTTCATTTAAGTTATTTGTTTTATTTCAGCTGTATTTCCATGTTTTCAAAAGTTTCAGTTAACAATACCAATACTGAACAGGTGGCGGATCACTGTCTGCACCCCAATTGGTGGTCGCCACATTGCTGTATCGCTTATGGTTGTTTTTGCCAGAAATTGCTAACTTCCAGCTTTGTCAGCTTGAACGATCCTTTACTGTCTCTGAATTTCTCCTTGTGTCCACTCTCAATGCAGACACCTGTCTGTTTTCATAAAGCTCTCTCTGTCTCCATCTAGCCTGTGTCTCTCTCCCCCTCTTTCTAAATAATTTTCTTCCTCTCTCCATTGCTTGGAGTCATAGAAAAATAAATACAATCATTGTGTGCAGAAGTAAACACTCAAACACATACATGCAAGCACTTAGAGAACTGAAAACGTACATGCTTTCACGGCCCAGCATTCACTCCAGCATAATAAATAAGTAGTTGTGGATTGAGCAATGGCTGCTTTGCATTCCGAATGTGCTCCTCATTTCAGTGGTGCTCGTTGTGAGGCTGTTCTGTAACGCACGTGCCGAACGTAAACTACCGTGATGAAGATTACACAATACTCGGCATCCTTCAGCGATCCCGTTTCAACACCTGAAGTGGCCAGAGACTTGACAATGTAGCCGCTTCGTGTTTGTAAACGCTTTGAAAGACCAAACGCATTAGTCACCCCTCTCATGCGCCTGCCCGCATTTATCGGTAAGGGGGGCTTAACTGAAATCCTTGTCTTAAAAAAAAACAGCCAGCATTTCATTAGTCACCTAAATGCACACAAAATATTTCAAAATGACAAATTCAAAACGTGTAACTAATTTCACAGCTGCTTGAGGTAGTCTCTGGAGTGATATGACAGTGTGTGCGCGCTCGTGTGTGTGTTTGTGTCCCTGTGGAGCTGGAATGCAAATGACAGAATTGGCTGTATCTCCTGTAGAAGGGAAGTAAGTCATTTTGTAGCAGCTGTGTTTGGAGATGCTGGGGGAAAAGGGAGAGACTACCTCGGTGCGGGACAAAAAGCGAGGGTTTGTACTTGGAACTTTGAGACAAAAAGAGAAATGAAAGGAGAATTAGTAAAAAGAGTTGTTGCGTGACCAGAAGTGTTAAGCAAAAGCAGGTTAAAAAGCCTAACATTTGGTTTGACAGGAAATAAATGATTCAGCCGACTTTTGATTGATTTTTCATGAGCTAAACGCTTTATAAGTCTGCCTGGAAAAAAAATGAAAGAGAAAATGACTTAAGCGAAAAGAGTGTATGACAGGAATTAAAAATAAATAGTGTGTCACGCTGGGCGAGAGAATAGAAAAGCTGGGGGTCAGGGTAAAGAGCGATGGCGGGGGTTACATGAACCCCTTTATTGTCAAAGTCAAATGTGGCTAGTTGCTGTGACAACATGCAAATGAGATGCAAACGAGTGGAACATTTGGGAGGAGGGTTGGTTGTCAGGGTGATGTTGTCATGGCGACCCCCAGTGATGCACAACGGAAGAACACAAACAGGCAGGAGGGCTGCGCAGGGAACGGCCAGAGTCGTATTAAAAGAAAGCGTTTGAAGATGAAGAGATTATGGAGCAAAGCACTGGACAGGAGGCATATTGGAGGGTGGGATGTAATGGGATAAGAATATATCATTAGGGAAAAGGCCAGGGACAGAATGATCATCTATTCCAAAGCTTTCCCTCCTTCACTCTTCCTTTTACAGCGATATCATCGCACTGTTTTAGGTCAGCGTCTGATGGCAGGCGCCTCACACGTTTGGAAGGTAGAGGGGAAGAAAGAGAGAAAAGGCTGAGAAAAGGCTTTACTGAGCTGCGAAACGAATGTGTTAGGATTACAGCAGATGAGAAAGAAAACTTTCTGAGAGTTTGCCACAATGCCAACATTTCAGCAGTCGATACCAAATAGATAAAAAAGAAATTTGAAGACAAAATTGAAACGAGATTTGAAATTTGGTGTCCTTAGTCATTGTGTTACAGTTAATCCATGTTAGGCAATTTATGAGAATAATGTCAAAAGAGTAATGAATATTATAATGCTAATGTACAGCTTTCTTGTCGCGCTGCACAATTAATCATATTTTAATCGCAATCTCTTTTTCTTCTCTTGATTTATTAAGCATTTGCCCGCTAGCTATTTATCCTGAAAGTGCTTTTATTTTTTTCTTCATTTGACATTTCTGTTATCTTTTATTGGGTACAAGTCTTCACAAGCTTTAATGTTTTTTTGGGTTGCGAAATGTCAAGAGTTTAAATTCCCCAGTCAGTGCTTTTCTCTTAAATTAATAAATTAAAGAGAATAACATATCCAAATATCCATATTGATTATATTGTTTGCAACTGCGGTCAATGAATAAATGCACTTTAGGAACTTCTGTTAATGCAAAGTCTTTTTTTGTAACATAATTTGGAATTATTATTAGGGTTTTAGCTTTTGAGAGAAGCTTCTTAAGGTTTTACAAGTTTTCGTAATGTAGAGAGGGTTCATTTATGAGAAAACTAGAGGTAAAATAAACCCGGCATCGGGGTTGACGTTCTTTTGATTCGTGCTTACGTGAAAGTGCAATAATTCTGATGAAATGTAAAAAGAATTCTCAGTCATTCTCAAATGAAAAGTTGATTTAATAATCGCAATTATAATTTTGAGAAAAATAATCGTGATTATCGGTTTAACTATGCTTGTGTAGCCCTACTTTCTTGTTGTTTCGCCTTAATACAAAATATTACTATTTAGTCACTTTTAAATGATTTAAAAAAAAATGTATTTTAAAATGGCACTAAAACATTGTCGTGATTTCTCAGTGAGCTAAATATTGTTTTTATTGCAATTATTCAAGTAAATATTCAGAATGTTTTTAATAAAATAACTGTTCTAGTCTAAATCTAATGTAGATTTAATATTTAGACATGGGTTCATTATTTTAATTTCACTTTTTTTTCTGTTCTGACATTTACAGACCAAATGTGTTTACATTAGTGCCTTCTGACTTGAGGTACTTAGCGATATTGCAAAAAAGACTTGTCACTGCATCTTATTTTATCATCAACTTGGAACTGCCGCGTTTGCCATTCTTAGAGAGGAGTTTTGCAGATACAGAATGAGCAGCTATGTGACGGGGGCGCATGTGAACCGATCATGCAGAGAGGCGCTGTGGGATAGGGGAGAGGTGACTGCAGGTCCGTGTTTTACAAATTGGCGCTAAAACTGAAGCAGGCAAAGGTTGAGCGAGAGATGTACAAATGAGAGAGAGAAAGCATCGGAGAGAGTACAGATTGCTCACAGCAAGAGATGTTCTCTTTGTACTCTAGATCGCAGCGCGGGTGTGTTGCTGCCTCTCCGGCGGGCATCCCGCTGCCCGGTCCATCCCCGACGCCACGCGTGGGCAACAGCACTTTATCACCAGCACGCACACGTGCTCGCGGAGTCTCAGCTTCCTGATGGTTCCGTTCCAGCCCCCCTGCTATCTCTCTGCAGCCGAAAAACCCATCTAGTGGTGTTGGCAATGCACAGCTCTATTCATTAAACAAAACAACTCAGACGCAGGGAGAGAATGAATCACAGCCTAACTACCGTGAGAGGTGAGGAATCACACTGTAAATGAAGCATGCGAGCGCTCCCGCTGACCGTGTTCGTGTCAGAGATGGGCTGAAGCCCCACTGTAGTGGCTGACAGGTCACAGAGGCCACACATCACCCGCCATCATCCACCAGCCAGGTTAAACAAAGACTCGAATGCAGCGAGTTCCCTCTGACAACATGAAATCACACCAGCATATCTCGCTCTCTCTCTGTTTGTGACCATCCTTTCCCTTTTGCTTTTGTCTTCTGAGCTCGTTTCCTCCTCTTGGCTCCTGTCATTTCATTTGTTCCCACTAGAACGGATCTGGAGAGCTGACCGGGGGGCTTGGCGAACCGGCAGAGGAACCGCTGGCTCTCTAAACGCTCTTCACACTCGCTGAGATTAGAAGGCTAATCAGGAAGCCCCTTTCTCAGGCACCTGCGAGCCCCCTCCAGTAGATTGGATTGTTTGTTGTTAGTTAGCTCCACATTAGGGGAAGTTAACTGCAATTACATTCGCCTGCCTGCGGGGGTCAGCCAGGTTGCTCCTCATTAACTCCAACTTATTTCAGTTGTTGTTTTTCCTCTCTGCTGCCTCTTTCTCACTCTTTTCCCTTTTCTAGGTCACATCAGAGACAACAATTAGGGGGGGGAAGAATAGAAAAGGGATGGGAGGAGAGGAGAAACATCTTTTGTGTAGCATATTGCGGGTGAACACAATTGCATCAGTGTGCTCGAGACCGGTGAAGGACTTTCACGCCACGCCAGCCACCCGAGCGCGGGGCAACGTGCTTATTCATCTTTGCTCTGGCGGTCAAGGGCTTTTGAATGCACGGAAAGAATGTGGGAGGGCGGTTATAAAGGAGAAATATGTTGAAAATGTCAAGCTTTTAAGTCTCCGCGTCCGCTTGTCTGTGTATGTGGGTGTATGTGTGATGTATAATTGTATGTGGGAATGCATGGCAGGACAGAGAACAATATGAACAATTTGGACCCGACATCATCAGCAGGCTGCTTGTCAGAATAATCGCTTCAGATGCTTTCAGATGCAAAGACTAAGCCAACAAACATAGACACTCACTGTGAGTGCAACATAAATGCAAATATCATTGATCGCAGAGTCACAGAGAAAGAAACTAGAGACACAAACACACTTGATTATTCATCACTCCTTCATCACTGGATGGTGATTCAACAATTACTCATCGGTGAGACACCAAATGTTGACGTGTATTCTGCTCCCAGCTGCTGTTCAATCAAAAGCTAGTACTGACCATCTTAAATGACCACTTGAAGCCATCGTAGTGCTGTTTTTTTAAGTATCCTGGTTTACTTGTAACAGACCAGCATCATCTGAAACCAGCTGAGATGGTTGAATTGAAGCTGCCTTTTCTATGCTATTTTGTGTTCTGTCTTTCTGTACCAGCTGTGAGCACTCGTGATGGCATGATAAATGATAAATACATGGTTCAGCAACTCTTCATAGATCTGAGTAGTAAAACTCAAGATGGCCTCCACTCAGCCTTCTCTAATGAAAAGACCAACATATCTAGTCACAAGCATCTGTTGTGGTTTGTATTCTGGACCCCAGAATCGGATACTGGTGTGTTGGTTAGTGATAGACTGATACAGTATGTTAGCCAGGCTGATTTTTGGCTCTTGAAGGACTACCAGAAGTTGTCCTTCTGCCTAATGTTATTTCCAAAATCTACCAACAACCTTGCCAATGGATAATGGACATTTTCTGATATCAAAGAAATGTTGTTTTAAATATATATATGTATATGTGTGTGTATGTGTGTGTATATGTATGTTTTTGTGTAAATTTTAGATATTGTATATTTGTTTGTGTGTATGTGTGTGTGTATGTATATGTATGTATATGTATGTATGTGTGTGTATATAATAAATATATATATATATATATATATATATATATATATATATATATATATATATATATATATATATATATATATGTATATATATGTGTATATATATATACATACATACATACACACACACACACACACACACACACACACACACACACACACACACACATTATACACTCACCTAAAGGATTATTAGGAACACCATACTAATACTGTGTTTGACCCCTTTCGCCTTCAGAACTGCCTTAATTCTACGTGGCATTGATTCAACAAGGTGCTGAAAGCATTCTTTAGAAATGTTGGCCCATATTGATAGGATAGCATCTTGCAGTTGATGGAGATTTGTGGGATGCACATCCAGGGCACGAAGCTCCTGCTCCACCACATCCCAAAGATGCTCTATTGGGTTGAGATCTGGTGACTGTGGGGGCCATTTTAGTACAGTGAACTCATTGTCATGTTCAAGCAACCAATTTGAAATGATTTGAGCTTTGTGACATGGTGCATTATCCTGCTGGATGTAGACATCAGAGAATGGGTACATGGTGGTCATAAAGGGATGGACATGGTCAGAAACAATGCTCAGGTAGGCCATGGCATTTAAACAATGCCCAATTGGCACTAAGGGGCCTAAAGTGTGCCAAGAAAACATCCCCCACACCATTACACCACCACCACCAGCCTGCACAGTGGTAACAAGGCATGATGGATCCATGTTCTCATTCTGTTTACGCCAAATTCTGACTCTACCATCTGAATGTCTCAACAGAAATTGACTCATCAGACCAGGCAACATTTTTCCAGTCTTCAACTGTCCAATTTTGGTGAGCTTGTGCAAATTGTAGCCTCTTTTTCCTATTTGTAGTGGAGATGAGTGGTACCCGGTGGGGTCTTCTGCTGTTGTAGCCCATCCGCCTCAAGGTTGTGCATGTTGTGGCTTCACAAATGCTTTGCTGCATACCTCGGTTGTAACGAGTGGTTATTTCAGTCAAAGTTGCTCTTCTATCAGCTTGAATCAGTCGGCCCATTCTCCTCTGACCTCTAGCATCAACAAGGCATTTTCGCCCACAGGACTGCCGCATACTGGATGTTTTTCCCTTTTCACACCATTCTTTGTAAACCCTAGAAATGGTTGTGCGTGAAAATCCCAGTAACTGAGCAGATTGTGAAATACTCAGACTGGCCCGTCTGGACTTTGATTAGATAATTGCATTAATGAGAAATTGAACAGGTGTTCCTAATAATCCTTTAGGTGAGTGTGTGTATGTATGTATGTGAGTGTGTATATGTATGTTTTTTGTGTAAATTTTAGATATTGTATATTTGTGTGTGTGTATGTGTGTGTGTGTGTGTATATACACCGATCAGACTATATATATATATGTATATGTGTGTGTGTATACACTGATCAGACAAAAATGTATATAGTGTAATAGTGCTTAACAAATTTATTAGACCACTTTCTTAGTGGAAACTCTTGGACCACCACCTAATGTAAGGTTTGTGCCACTGTATTGGTGATCACCAAAATGTTTCTGTAATGGTAAATCCACCAGTATGTTTAAGCTCTTTAGTCACAGATGGCCAAGTCAAAGTCCGGACTTGAATCCTATTGAACAAATTTGGGATTTAGTGGATTCAAAGATAGACTGCCCAAAAGTTTCATCAAAAGCAAGTCTTTGGGAACGGCTAGAAACTCTTTGGAAGTCAATAACAGCAGAGGCTGTGGAAAAGTACTGTACATAAAAACAATGCCAGCAAGAATGCAAGCTGTTATCAAGGCCAAAGGATACCATACAATTATTATTATTATTATTTATTTATTTATTTTTATTATGTGTGAATAAAGACTGTTGTTTCAGTTTGTTATTTGCCTAATAAATGGCAACATATATTTATTTATTTTTGTTTGTTTTAAACAAGTTTTTGACAGATTCATAATACAGTTTTCTCTTTATTATGACTGGTGATCAATAAATTTGTTCAGCTATATATATAAAACATTAATAAACAATATGACTTGTAAATGGTAAATGTTAGTATCTAATACTATTAATACTAATTAATTACTATTAATACCAATTCATTCTATTTCATCATCATTATTATTATTGTTATTATTATTATTAAAATAATAAAAATAGCATGTACATTTTAGTTTAATTTACAAATAATATATATATATATATATATATATATATATATATATATATATATATATATATATATATATATATATATATATATATATATATATATATAATATATACAATTTAAAAACATTTATGTACAGTACCCTCCATATTGGCACCCTTGGTAAATATGAGCACAGAAGGCTGTGAAAATAAATCTGCATTGTTTAGCTTTAAAAAAAAAAAAAAAAAAAAAAAAATTCACAGAATTCTAACCTTTCATTGAAGTAAAACAATTGAAAGTGGTGGGAAACACACATTATGAAATAAATGTTTTCATGTTGGCCACAATTGGCGCTCCTAGAAATTCTTATGAGTAAAATGTCTCTGAAGTATATTCCCATTCATATTTACAATTTTTAGCACACCAGGGTGACTTGAAATTGTCCAGAGCACGAAATTGTCCAGCCATGACTTCCTGTTCTACAGGTGTATAAATATGAGGAAACACAAAGGCCAAATTCCCTTAATCATTCATCACAATGAGTAAAACCAAAGAATATATTTCTGCTGTGCAGCAAAAGATGGTTGACTAGCATTGCCATTTCAGCTTTGCAGGTGAACACCATGGATATCCAGCAACTAGACAACCAAACTGACACTAACCAGCATGGAAATTAATTCTGGTCTGAGTTGGTCTTGTCAGCAGCATTCATACACAGTGCCTCATTTCTCCTTGGCTTAATCTCACCCTATTCCTAATGGATGTCCCCCCCTCACATCCATCTCTTTCTCTTGAATGCAGTATCATTACTGTTGCTCCGTATGAGTTTTCATTGACAGTTGGTTGCTGGGTTCAGCAATAACAGTGGTAACAGTTCTGGGCTCCTGAGGGCCCCGGTCTGAGTTTGAGAATGTGTGCTAAGCAGTATTGATTGTGCACAGAGACTAGCGAGCGTATTTCTCATCCTGCTGTGATTTCTCTGCCCCTGGTGCTCTTTGTCGTAGATATATGAGGTCCTGTAAAGGTGCTGATGTGAAGCCTGACACGTAATTCAAATTTTCTGTGTGGCTCTGAGCCTCTGTGCACTGTCTGCTGTTCAGGAAATCTATATATATGCATCTGTTCGGGTCAGGAGATAAAAAGTTGGTGTGGGTGAGCATGTGCGTTTGTGTGTTTCTACCTTGTCACCTCCTACCAGCTGCTGTCTTTCTATTTTTCTTTCGCTGTCCTCTGCCTGAACTCGGCACTCAGCATCGCCACTGCCTGACACCTTAGCCATACTAATGACAGCGAGGTGATGGAGAGAGCGATAGAGAGGGTAGGGATGGGGTGATGAGTAAACCGGAAGGAGGCAGTGCATATAAGTGTGAAATTATCTTTGTGTTGGAAACAGAGGTAAGCTAAGATTGGACTGAACTTTTATATATGGGGACCGGGGCTAGTTGTCACATTTGTCATAAGTGCTTGTATATCATAAGTGTCTTTTCTCTACCAGTTGTTTTGTTAGTTCAAAACCAATTTAAATAAGAATATTTTTTGTGATTTTGGTCAAAAATGTTCATTTATATTTTGCAATTGGATGTTGGATAAACATTTAGATCAACTTTAAGTGAGTGTTAGATGATGGCAACGGTTTAATAACACCCTTAAATGTAAACTTTAGCAGATCTATTTTATATATCGCACATTTTAATGTTGTGATGCCTAAATGCGCTTTATTTAATAGAATTAAGAATAGAGTTTTAATTAATAAATTATAAAAAAGATAAAATGGTAGAATAGCATTATTGCCCATCATTTTAAGTAAATGCATCCCTAGTATTTTTTGTAATTGTCGTGCTGACATTTTAAATTTTCTAAAATGGTAAATGGACTGCATGTAAATAGCACTTTCAACCAAAGCACATGGCACATAAATGGCACATGGCCACCAAAGCGCTTTACATATTGCCTCACATTCACCCATTCATACACCGACTGCGGTGTCAGCCATGCAAGGCGCCATCCCGCTCGTCGGGAGCAGCTGGGGTTTGGTGTCTTGCTCGTGGACACCTCAACACTTGGTCAGGTGGAACCGTGGATTGAACCATCAACCTTCCGCTTTGTAACCAACCTACATGAATCACTGAGCCAGTGCTGCCCCTGACACGTAATTCATATATATAGATTCTACATGAATTATTAATTGACAGGTTCCATTGTGACATCTCACATTATACACATTACTGTATATAAAAGGGAATTGTTCAGAAAAAGGCAACATGATGTATTCAGATTTTCAGGTTCTGTTGTTGGAACAATTATTGTTAATAATTGTCTTAGTAAGACTACTTTTTGTCAATTTGAATTTGTTCATTCACTAAATGCAAAATGCCTCATTTAGCTATTCATCAAGGAAACTACAGATTTTTGGCAGGAAATTACCAGTACCTTTTCTGTTTTTTCTAAAAAATAAAATAAAAATGTATAGTGTAGTAGGGATGGGCGATATGACTAAAATCTTATATCACGATATGAGTAATTTTATTTCACGATAATGATGTATATCATGATAGTTATTTTTATGATATTAAAGTTTTTGATACCACTGAAATCACCATTTTCAATATCAATATCCATTATACTTATGCATTGATCTTTCTCAATTTCTTTCTCAACTGTTTATGTTCACTTACTTGAAAGCATTCACAGCACTTCAGCACTTTTTCCACATTTTGTGGAATTTTTACACATTATGTTACAGCCTTATTCCAAAATGGATTAAATTCTTTATTTTCCTCAAAATTCTACAAACAATACCCCATAATGACAACATGAAAGAAGTTTGTTTGAAATCTTTTCAAATTTCTTAAAAATAAAAAATCACATTACACAAGTATTCACAGCTTTTGCTGTGGCACTCAAAATTGAGCTCAGGTGCATCCTGTTTCCACTGATCGTCCTTGATCTTTCTACAATTGTCCACCTGTGGTAAATTCAGCTGAATGGACATTTGTCTAAATAAGGTCCAACAATGTCCGAGCACAAACCAAGCTCGGTGCCAAAGGTGCTTCAACAAAAGTATTGAGCAAAGGCTGTAAATACTTGTGTACATGTGATTTTTGTTTTTGTTTTTTATTTGTAATAAATTTGCAAAGGTTTCAAACAAACTTTTTTCATGTTGTCATTATGGACTATTGTTTGTAGAATTTTGAGGAAAATAATGAATTTAATCCATTTTAGAAAAACAAAATGTGGAAAAAGTCAAGTGCTGTGAATACTTTCCAGATGCACTGTAGGTATATGTATTTAACTGTTAAAGCCCAAATAGGCAATAAAAAGCACTCGGTTCAGTTCTCACACTCTCTATGAGCAGCGGCTTCATGTCTCAAGACAGTGCTAAGAAACATGCACATATACTGAAATATACTGTTGTCGCTGCTAATTGCTCTTCAGCGGTTTAAAATCACCTGTTTTTAAACCACAATGCCCAAAAACGCATGCAAACAATATGCTCATAGACGCATAGACCTCAACACTTCATACACAAACCTCAAGAATGTTAGCAAATTTAAACAAGTGTAAAAGTCAGCAAACAGTGAAATAATATTCTTATAACAGTAACCACATAAATTATTCATGCTGTAATATATGCGGAGAACTCACAAACCCTTAACATTTCAGCAATATTATTCTTTGAAATTCTTTGTTCAGACAACCATGTTTGACTAGTTGGTTCAACATTTGGATCAATTCTGTTGTTCTAACGTGGGTTTCTAAAGTAGTAGAAGTAATTCACATTTATTAGCATTTGTGACTGAAAATGTCCAGTGAGCTTGAAAATATGTAGTTACTTTATTATAGTGCAGTGCAAAAGTTCAATGCATGTTCAGTGACCGGAATCTTTTTCCTAGACAATATTAGTAGAAATGTTCAGCAGCGTTTCGGTAGCCAAGATGTCAATGGATGTGCCTATACAGACATTGACCTTCAAAACTAAACCTACCCTGAGAAATATCCACTGGAGTAAATGGGTCTGACACCAAGCCCCAGTGTCCCCAATGTCACTTGCTTTTCTCTGTACTTGGAGAAAAAGGAAAAAAAAAAACAAAGAAAAGAAAAAAAGAATAAGGAATGAAAATGTGTGGTAGATTATACCCAGAGCCCTTGTATTTTCTGATCACAGTGGAACGACTCAGGGAACCGACTCACCTGATTGGCCGAGAGTGCTGGTGTGTGGCCGGAGCACAGAGGCGTGTGCGCCTGCTGATAGGCAGTTGCTTGGCGACTGTGTGCTTTATGCTAAATGACATTACAGTCAGTGATTGATGCAACCAGTGCCCAGCTGTGCATGAAGAAAGGAGAGAAAGAGGGAGAGAGAAATGAGCAGACGAATGAGGAGAGAGAGAGAGAGAGAGAAAGGGAGAAGGGATTTGTCCGCCTGGCTCATGCTATAGTAGAAGAGGTGTAATAACTATAATTACGGCACATTTTAACGCATTAAGCTAAGAGATTAATGCCACACCCACAGCTAGGAGCTTGATTGAATCTGTGAGACTATACATATAGGCTAAATGTATTCGTGTTCTAATCTAATGATAAAAACATAATTAAAGTGTCTAAAAATAAGATGTGTTTGTGAGTTTAAATTTGCACATAGGCATTTTTTTCTTTTTTTTTTCAAATTGGACAAACATATTAAAGTGTGCATTAGTGTGTTTAGTAATAGTTTGGATCTCTATATGTAGAAACAAGCTAATGAGCCTTGTGATTAATACACTCAAAAGCATATACAAAATATGTAAAGGCTTTGGTGCAAAGAGACGCACACAGCCAAGATGTAGGGATAGTGGAGCAGAAGGAGAGATGTAGTGTGTGTGTGTGTGTGTGTGTGTGTGTGTGTGTGTGTGTAGGTGGGAGATAATAATGCTTTTGAACAGCCAAGATGTTCTGTGTTCTTGGCTGCTGACTATCTGATAGCAACAGCTTGAGTTTGACATGAAGCTCTGTAGTAAAAAATACGAGTGCATTATTTATCAAAGAACACCTGTATGCTGACGAGGTCACCTTGCCCAGAAACTGTCCACTTCCTCTTAATGATGAAGTGTAGATAGGAAGGAAAAAAGGTGGAGAGGAAAAGTGGATGATGAAACTATGAAAAGTTGATGTCAGAAAATGTTTAGTTCTGTGTGTGTATTGTGTAATGTTTTTTTTTTAAATACTTTTTGTTGCTGTTTAATATGCAAGGCCAGAAATCTGGACATCTTATCTGTGCCAGAAAATATTTCCTTAGCTTTTTAACAATAAAAATAACTGCACAAATGTACTTTAATACAGGTCTGTTGTGATGTCTGCGGTGCCGGAGGCTGTTCTCTCCATGAATAAATAATGTGAATTACTGCTTTATTACAAATTATTTAACGGTTTGCTGTTATTTGTATTTGGTGGTGTTCTTTTGAGATGTGATGTTGGCACAGACCACATCTCTGTCCTTAAATATGTGGTTGAATGTCACCTTCCTTGTGCTTTGTGTGCATCATTGCTCTGGAGAGCTTTCATCGCTCAAAATAATGTCTGTGTGACAAATGTGTTTCCAATAATTCAATTTCTAATGTCTTATTGGTGTAAGAGAGATGTTCACTCAAAAAGCGTGATTTGAGACATATATTTGCATTATGTAGAGTGAATACATTACTGTTCAGAGATTTATTTATTTATTTATTTATTTTAGAAATTAATACTTTTCAGTATTAATGCATGAAATGGATCAAAAATAACAGTAAGTATTAAAATAACAGTAAAGATTGCCATTTCAAATAAATACTGTCCTTTTGAACTTTCTATTTATCAAAGAATCCTGAAATGTATCATAGCTTCCACAAAAATATTAAGCAGAGCAACTGTTTTCAACATTGATAATAAGAAAAGCATGTTAGAATGATTTCTAAAGGATCATGTGACACTGAAGACTAGACTGCTGAAAATTCGGCTTTGCCATCACAGGAATTAATTACATCTTAAAATATACTGAAATACAAAACAGGCAATTTAAATTGTAGTAATATTTCATATTACTGTTTTTTTTTTTTTTTTTTTTTTCAAATAAACGCAGCCTTTGGTGACCATGAGACACTTCGTTCAAAAACATCCCTGATCCTAAAACATTTGAACGGTAGTGTGTATACAATATGAATAGTATACTTTATTTAAATTTTTTCTCATTATTTCCAAATCATTAGTATATTTCAGCAGCTTTGAAGGAGTGAACTAGACGTTAGTCTGGGTATACTAGTGCCACGGACAGAGTCGGGTATACTCAATGTAGTGGATGAAGCATTGCCTTGCAGTTAAAACAGCTAGTTGCCTTTCTGATAGAGGCATCGTAATATATGTTGGCACTGGCATAATGAATGAAAGTCCTACCTTACAGTTAAAAGACCCAGTACCTGTTTGTTTCTTTCTTGATATGAGTTCAAGAAGCACAATTTATGCTACCATTGTTGTCAAATTGAATTTCTAGTGTAAAATGTTACTTATGTTGGTCTTCCCCCATTAAGGTTGATACGATTTGTAAGCCATGCCAGGCTTTAACAAGAGTAACGTGCAAAAACGTAGGCCTAATTGTTTTATGTACAATTTTAATATTCTACTCTTATTAAATGTACGATTGATCATACTGGACTGACTGACAGCTTTAGTGATTATAAAAGGAGTGCTCTTTACTTTGTGAAATTCAGTCACAACTTGAAGAAAAGTTTTTTTTGTTTTTCATGAGACTTAGTGACTTCTACTTTTCCATATATCAGGGAGTGGAAATGGTAAAGTCAATAGGTTAAATGCTCCTCTGCCGCCATCTACTGGTTATAGTGGTAAATGCATGCCTTTTTTTTAAAGGAACACGCCGACTTTTTGGGACTTTGGCTTATTCACTGTATACCCCAGAGTTAGATAAGTCCATACATACCATTCTTATCTCCACACATCCCATAACGCTCTGACGCACCCACCGCTAGCCTAGCTTAGCACAAAGACTGGAAGTAAACAGCTCCAGCTAGCCTACTGCTCAATAAGTGACAAAATAACACCAACATTTTCCTATTTACATGTTGTGATGTGTACAAATCACAAGGTTACATGAGACACAGCCATCTTATAAACGTATACATACTGGGGACTATATTCTCAGAAGGCGAAGCACTGCTACTTCTGCGGAGTGCGGAGTGATTTGCTCGCAGCACCGGAGAAGCACCGTTGTTACTTCCGTCAACAAAACGTTTCACGTAATGAACGTGACTGTTGATCATGGCTGACTTTGAGGAATTGCCAGAGGATTTTACTTGGTATCAAACCAAAATCCAGAACCATATCGTTTTGAGCCAGAATACACAGACGAGGAGTTACAAACTTTGGAAGCTGATAGACAAGATGCCAAATTACTTCAGCACCGCTCTTTTGTTACTGTGACAGAGCGCGTTCATGACAACACAATACTAACATTACAGGGGATACACGGAGCACGGGAACAACTGCAGTACAGTAGTGACCACCCTATTCATGTAATAGTGTCACTAACGTTACATTAGATCTAGCAAATGGCACTGTTATAGTAGGCTAGTCATCTAAAAACATAACGGAACACTTACTGCAGCCGCAGGTGATCCACTTTGTCCTGTCTGTACTACCGATGGGATGGCTGTATCCTTCAGCACACGTTTCATGGTCTGTGTGGCAAATTCCGTTTTTTTGGGGTTTTTTTTTTCAAAATAGTCGTCCTCGGTTAAATGGTCTGAGCAAACGCGATGGTACTCGATGATGGCTACAGGTGTGTTTGGGTCTATATCCAGAGCAAGCAGCCGTAGATTCATCAGGTCAGCGTTTTGGATTGGAATTCTATGAAATATCGTGGTATTCCCTTTTTTCCCCTGTTTATTGTCACAGTTCTTTACAATACAGCGAACACCCACGATTGTAAACTATCTAGTAATTGCTGACTCTATTACTCCAACTCTGAGCGAACTCTCTTCTCCTCACTGCGGGGCTTCTCCGGTGCTGCGAACAAATCACTCCGCACTCCGCAGAAGTAGCAGTGCTTCGCCTTCTGAGAATATAGTCCCTTATACGTTTATAAGATGGCTGTGTCTCATCTAACCTTGTGATTTGTACACATCACAACATGTAAATAGGAAAATGTTGGCGATATTTTGTCACTTATTGAGCAGTAGGCTAGCTGGAGCCGTTTACTTCCAGTCTTTGTGCTAAGCTAGGCTAGCGGTGGGTGCGTCAGACAGTTATGGCACACACGGAGATGAGAAGGGTATGTATGGACTTCTCTAACTCTGGGGGATACGGTGAATAAGCCAAAGTCCCAAAAATTCGGTGTGCTCCTTTAAATAAAAGTGTTAGTTTCTACATCTTTAAACTTTTAGTTTTACAAATTAAAAATAACATTAAAATGGGATAATATTTAGAGCTTTGAAGGGCTGGAAAATGTGTGAAGCAACTGAAAGCCCTTGAAAAGTGCTTGAATTTCACTCTCAAAAGGTTGTACGAACCCTAAGATGAATAATGTAAAAAACATTGACTATTTCTGCCACAATACCATGGTTACATTTAGTGTTGCTACATTTAAACCCATTGTGAATGTTGGTGATTTGTGGATTGAAAAGCCTTCTATAACTTGTTCATTTCTCCTGGTTTCCACATCAGCGCTGTTTGATCTGATATGGTTTATAACAGAGAATTCTGTGCTGAATTTAAATGCTTCTCACTAGATCTCGCAGCGATGTTATTAATATTTCGGCGAATTCAACCTGGCCCGTGTGTACCTGTTCTGAGCTCTTTTATTCCTCCGAGCTGATAAACATTCCATGCTTCGCAGCTCAAACATGTAGCGTGGTTTCATTCCGGTTTCATTTTGTTTGTCGTTTGATGTTTCTCATATGCAGCAGAAATGGCAGCTCTTATCAGTTGGCTAATGTGGTGGTGGCACCAGTGCAACCTCTAACAAAATGTAGTCGCACCAGCAGGAAAAAAGGTCGCAGTCTGGAGCTCTGCATGTGTATGTTGTTTTTCCCAAAAAGTAGAAACACAGTGACTCTGTAGCACTATCAAATAATTCCTATCTATTTGAACATCCTGACATGGCAACACGGCTTAACCGATGGCTCTTGGGCGTGGGATGAGGCTAATTGTTTGTCTAACCAAAAGCATAAGAAAGAGTAAACCTGTTTGAAAACAGTCATTATTTTCATGATTTCATTTGGTGCCACTGAAATGACATGCTGCACCTTTAAGGGGGGTATCGTTCTATCTCTGTGGTTGCTCTCTTTATCTGTAATCTACATAGACATCTGTCTCTCTCTCTCTCTCCCTCTGCCTCGCTCTCACACATCCAATTCACACAAACACACACAATCTCATCTATTTTCATTACCACATATGTTTCACCTGAATGCACACTGAGAGACTGATTATAACTCTCACGTTTGAGCTTTTTAAAACAATGATTCAGGCATAACAATTTTCATAAACATCTTATCACCCACTTTCTGTCTATCTCTCTCTCTCTCTCTCTCTCTCTCTCTCTCTCACACACTCACACTCACACTCACACTCACACTCACACTCACACACACACACACACACACACACACACACACACACACACACACACACACACACACACACACACACATACACACACACACCCCCCATCTGTGCCCATGGGCAGTACAGAACCATGGTAATTGAACTGACATACCTACAGTGTATTAATACAAGTTTAATATGGCTGGTGTGAATGAGAGAAGAACTAGAGACATAAAGAAGAAGACACGAGAGAGAGAGAGAGAGAGAGAGAGAGAGAAGGCGAGTTAGAAATGAGAGCAGCAGAGCAAATCAAAGCAAAATTAAATGGATTTGCATATTTCAATGAACGCCGCAGGTAGGCCTTCTAATTATTTCATTTTCCCTCGGCTCTCATTTCCTCACTTGTTCCTTTCAGTCATCAGTCAGCTTGGACTGTTAAAGATGTGTACTTTAGCTCCAGACTTATTTTTACGACTGTTCAACTGTCTGTACCTCGCAGTTATTCCTAATGATGCACTTGCTGTTGTGCTTCCTGTCCCACTGTCCCAGCATCACCTACGTTTCTTTTAATTTCGCTTTTGGGCCTCAGCCCACCTTTGTTCAGGTAATTTGTTTTTGGAAATTTTCCTCTTTCATCGAAACCTTCCCCTGAGACTGTTGCCCATAATTTCATTTAATTCCGTTCACAGTCTGTGGCCATGACTGCTCACACTGCTGGCAAATCAATGGAGTGATGGTTATGTAACACAATTTTTGACAAAGAGACAGCAATGATTATATGAATATAAGTCTTAAATAATGTATCACATATCACTGACATGATAAGAATAGTGTTTTAAGATTTAGGGAACAGAATGGATCTTTCTGGTCTGCTGTTTAATGGATTTAGATGTGCTGGGCTGGGATTGTAATGCTGGGCTGTAATGCTGTGTGTGATTTGAGTGTGAGTGTGTTTTTGTTTTTGTTTCGCACAGTACTGGCGTACGTTTTGCACCAATAATGTGCCAAATATATAATAGGCCAGTATCTCATGTTGCAAGGTTCCAGATTCACCAAGCAAGCAAGCAAGCTTTGGTTGAAATTGTGACATAATACATGGTTATTACTAGGTCTGGATAACATTTTTTTATTAAATTTAGTCAACAATATCATTCTTTTAAGGCGCTTTTCCACTGCATGGTACTTCTCGATACCTGTTACTTTTTAATACCACATAGGTTGAGTTTCCAAGCGAGCCGTACCAATGCTAAAATGTGACGTGTGATTGGTCAGAGAGAGTCGTCACTACCAGACGCCAAACCTGCTTGAGAAAAATAGTCAGCAACTTCCACCGCAGTATCATTTGTTCATGCAAACTTTTTAAACAACTTGCTTTAAACGACTGTCGCACGAAACTTGAAAAAAGAAATGGCTGTATCGTGGTCAAAAGCAAACCGAGCCAAAGTAAAGTGAGCCGAGTTGTGCCGAGCCAGGTCATACCATGCAGTGGAAAAGGTACTAGTGTTGTTGTCGTATTTTTTCGTCTTTTACCAATAGTGAATGCATGTTTGCAGTCTGTATTGGATTTGGTTCAATAAAAAGATTAAAGTATGTACCTCAAAATAATGGCAAGAAACATCTTTAAGTTGTCTTTGCAGGCTGCATGTAAAAACAATGACAAAACAAATGACTCTTATGAACTAGTTCTTTGTTGTGAATCAAAACACAACATGACCAGTGTAGCCCTAAACGGATGACTCTTATGAGCCGGTTCTTGTACAGCATAGTTCAAAAAGATTGGTTAGTGCTTTACATCAGCCTGAAACACTATGGATATTATAACTGAAATATACCCAACTGATTTAGAATCATATCCAGCCAAATTGGATTGAATCAATAGCTTGTGAGTCAGAATTTAATTGAATCGGAAAATCTGTATCGATACCCAGTTGTAGTATAGTTATCTCTGGTGTAAGCAAATCTAAAAACAGTCTATTAAAAAATCTCAGTGACTATTACACTTTTTCTAACGACTCTTTAATTTAATACAGTACATTTATGGAGGCTTTATTCTTGCAGTGCCGTCTGTAATTCTGTATCTCTGAAAATGTGGAGCTATTCTGTGCATCTGTGTCATGCGTCTCTGACAGTGAGGATGCATTAAGTGAATCTGTATTCAGTGTCTCTGACAGTGACGACATATTCTGCCATTTCATAATCTCATTGAAGATTAATGTCATTGAAGCCCTTGTATCATGGTTTGGTTTTATTCTTTCAGCATTCCAAGGCCATTTATATTTTGTTTTTGTAATTTGATTTGCTTTGATTTTTATTGGGACAATGGAGATGTTACTGATGCTTTTTGCCATTTTATATGGGTTTCAGAACCCAAAAGAAGAAATTATATTTACCAGAACATTTCACCACGTTTAGATTCATATCCTGTATATTTATAGCCTGGATGCCAGCCGAATTTAGCCCCGCCCACAACATTTGAGGTCGGGAAGTTCGGTCTGGGCTTGATCCGTTATGGAGTAACTATGCCCGAACAGGAGCATAGAGTGCATTCACCTTTACTATTTCTCTCAAAAATGATGATCGTGTTGGTAAGTATTCTGTGTATCCTTAAATTCTTTTTACAACACTGGTAAAGATCGTTTATGCTCATCATCTTCTTCTACTACTTCAAGCGTGCAGTTGAGTTCTGTTGACAACTATGCATTAGTGATGTGTCGTTCATAAACGATTCGATCTTTTTGAACTAATCTTAAACATGACTCGAGAACAACGAGTTGTCTCAGAGAGCGATTCGTTGCCATCGGTTCTGTACAGGATCTTGCTACATGCCATCGGTTCTGTACAGGATCTTCTGCATTCAGCCTGTGGGGCTGTGAGTTGGTGAACGAATGACTCGAACCCGAAGACTCGAGAGGTGAACGAATCAATTCTGTTTTTGGGACTGCATGCATTGCATATGGGGCTGTACCGGCCCAGACACTGATGACGGAACTAATGACTCGAACCTGAAGACAGAAGAGGTGTACTAATCTTTCCAGGGAACAGACGTGATTAATGCTGCCTTCACGTACTCTCGGAATTATCGTAAATACGAGTTTCCTAGGTAAAAATTGCACATGACCGGCCTCACATTTTGAAACTTGACTGCAATGAGCTCGCAATCACGACTTCAGAAGTGGGAATTATAAAATTTCATGTGAAGTGATAAAAGAACGAACGACTCGGATTCGGAGGTGAGATGAACTAACAGACTGCATAGCCTGAAGACCCAGCTAAGCAGTTAATTAATCATTTCTTAAAGTTTGGCCTTGGCTGCATTAGCTTATAATTTATTTTTTATTCCAAATGTGATCGACGTTTGCATAAGTACTAGATGTGTTGGGGAATTTAACATGTGACATTTTAGTTATATTCTGCTGAAATTAACAAAATGAAAAAAATATTTTCAGAGATTCAAAGATCCGAGTCCATAAAATGATCCGAACTTCCTACTACTACTATGCGTTGCTGAACGTATGTCACTTACTCCGTTGCTCTGATTGGTAGTAGGTCTATCCAATTGAGTGCGGAGGCATTTTCTTTCCTTTCGGATGAAACTCCCCAATAATCACAGCCCAATGGAGCAGTATCAAACTCATATTCTGACTAGAATTGAGTATGACGACGTCAGGCTAGTATATTTATTCTGGATGTATACATTTACATAGTTCTATATTTATATTGACTATTCAGTCTGGTTTTGTATGTATTTATTCTGGTTTTATATGTATTGATTCATATATATATATATATATATATATATATATATATATATATATATATATATATATATATATATATATATATATATATATATATATATATATATGTATATGTGTATGTATATATATATATATATATATATGTATATATATATATATATATGTATGTATTTTTTAAATACTGTAAAAGGGTTTTTGAAGGTGCCTGTCCTGAACATATGACCCTATTACTGAACGGATCTCTCATTTTAGATTCATAGTGCACATTCACAATAGCAATAAGATCCCTTTCCATTATTTTTCTTCGTAATTTAATTGGAATTGGAATTTAATTATGCAAGTTGAATAATGAACTCATTTTAATCACTTTAATACGCTCAACAGTCTGGATAGGTCTAGAAGAACAACTCTTGATTAATTTTGATTACAGTTACTACCCATGATTCCTCACCCCACTCCTCTGTCTCGTTTTAATGCGATCATGTGCTCCGTCTCTCGCTATTCTCTCCCAGACACCTCCGTCATCTCCATCCTCACCACATAAATGTCAAATTAAACGGCTTCTTTTTCGTCTTGCACTCACTCTCTCTCTCTCTCTCTCTCTCTCTCTCTCTCTCTCTCTCTCTCTCTCTCTCTCTCTCTCTCTCTCTCTCTCTCTCTCTCTCTTGCCTTCTCCTACTTTTCCCAGCATGCTGGCTTGTGTAAAAGGTTGTTATGTGAGTTAGGTGTTAATTGGTTGCTGAAGTCCATTAATATTCTCCTTGTGACTTTGCTCGTCGAGAGCCAAGCAGGGAAAACTGATGAGTGTGTGATTTTCCTCTAGAGAGAGAGAAAGAGAGAGCGTGAGGGAGAGAATGAGAGAATGATGGAGAGGGAGGAAGAAAGAGCAAGGTTCAAAGCCCCGCTGTAAGGTCACTGGCACAGAAGGGAGAAAAAAAAAGGAGAGTTATTTAGAAAGAAAGAGACAGAGCGACAGCCTAAGTCAAAGAGAGAGGGAGATAAAGAGAGAAACACTGTGTTGATAAAGAGCCACTAAAGGGCACTATTCAGAGAGGAACAGAAAAGGAAGATTATGTTATCATATGGAAAGAAATAGTTCCTTTGTGGGCTGATAGATAACTGGCAGAATGGGGACGAGACGAGAAGGGATGAAGAAAACCGTGTGATGATCACGTTCCCGCTCTCCTGTTTCTTTTGATAAACAACATACAGCACTGCTCAATAGACTCTGATCCCGGTGAGAAACAGCACATGACGGCGCTCTCAGAACCTGCAAGAACACGCTTCCTGTTGACCAACTTTATTCGAGTGTGTTTGTATCTCTGTGTGTGCGTACTTACCATTGTTGGTGACTTACTAGCTAAAAGTAGCAATGTTAACTTGACCGTACTTGAGTGAAAAGACACATGCACAACGGTTACCACCCAAATCAGGTCTCTTAGACTTTGATTGGTCTTCTATGTGACAGCTGATATCAAATATGAATTGAATATGTATCAAAGTATTGGTGTGGATACAGCATTTTAAGTGGCTCTTATTTACAGTACATTTAGTCATTTAGCAGATGTTTTTATCTAAACAAACGTACAAATGAAGAACATCACAAGCAATTTATCATATTAATAATGTCGCTTTTCCAGTAACAAGCTACTGGGGAATAAGTAGCGGCGTAGCGTGTCAGAACAGCTGTATCATATTTGTCACACTGTATCGCGCATGCAGTTTTACAGTCTAGTGAGCTGAGGTAATGATCAAATGATAATCAATCCGATTCATTTTAGTGAATCATTTGGCCAATTCATGGAAATGAATTGGTTGGAACAGACTGATTCGATGTCTCTATGCGGAAGTTTTTAAAGAAATTAATACTTTTACTCACCAAGGATGTATTAAATTGATCAAAAGTTAAAGTAATGACTTTTACATTGTTACAGAATGAATATATATATACACTCACCTAAAGGATTATTAGGAACACCATACTAATACTGTGTTTGACCCTCTTTCGCCCTTCAGAACTGCCTTAATTCTATGTGGCATTGATTCAACAAGGTGCTGAAAGCATTCTTTAGAAATGTTGGCCCATATTGATAGGATAGCATCTTGCAGTTGATGGAGATTTGTGGGATGCACATCCAGGGCACAAAGCTCCCGTTCCACCGCATCCCAAAGATGCTCTATTGGGTTGAGATCTGGTGACTGTGGGAGCCATTTTAGTACAGTGAACTCATTGTCATGTTCAAGAAACCAATTTGAAATGATTCAAGCTTTGTGACATGGTGCATTATCCTGCTGGAAGTAGCCATCAGAGAATGGGTACATGGTGGTCATAAAGGGATGGACATGGTCAGAAACAATGCTCAGGTAGGCCGTGGCATTTAAATGATGCCCAATTGGCACTAAGGGGCCTAAAGTATGCCAAGAAAACATCCCCCACACCATTACACCACCACCACCAGCCTGCACAGTGGTAACAAGGCATGATGGATCCATGTTCTCATTCTGTTTACGCCAAATTCTGACTCTACCATCTGAATGTCTCAACAGAAATCAAGACTCATCAGACCAGGCAACATTTTTCCAGTCTTCAACTGTCCAATTTTGGTGAGCTCGTGCAAATTGTAGCCTCTTTTTCCTATTTGTAGTGGAGATGAGTGGTACCCGGTGGGGTCTTCTGCTGTTGTAGCCCATCCGCCTCAAGGTTGTGCGTGTTGTGGCTTCACAAATGCTTTGCTGCATACCTCGGTTGTAACGAGTGGTTATTTCAGTCAAAGTTGCTCTTCTATCAGCTTGAATCAGTCGGCCCATTCTCCTCTGACCTCTAGCATCAACAAGGCTTTTTCGCCCACAGGACTGCCGCATACTGGATGTTTTTCCCTTTTCACACCATTCTTTGTAAACCCTAGAAATGGTTGTGCGTAAAAATCCCAGTAACTGAGCAGATAATGTGCTGACTGTGAAATACTCAGACCGGCCCGTCTGGCACCAACAACCATGCCACGCTCAAAATTGCTTAAATCACCTTTCTTTCCCATTCTGACATTCAGTTTGGAGTTCAGGAGATTGTCTTGACCAGGACCACACCCTTAAATGCATTGAAGCAACTGCCATGTGATTGGTTGATTAGATAATTGCATTAATGAGAAATTGAACAGGTGTTCCTAATAATCCTTTAGGTGAGTGTGTATATATATATATATATATATATATATATATATATATATATATAAAATCAGTTTCCACAAAAATATCAAGCAGCACAACTGTTTTTAACATTGGTAATAAGACATGTTTCTTGAGCACCAAATCAGCATATTAGAATCATTTCTGAAGGATCATGTGACACTGAAGACTAAAGCCTTTAAAATACATTAAAGCAGAAAATAGTTATTTTAAATGAAATTTTTCACAACATTAAAAGCAACCGTGGTGAGCATAAGAGGTTTCCTTCAACCGACCCCAAACTTATTATTTATTACTTATTATTATTTTAAAAAGCTATTCGTTACTGTGTCTTTTTTTTTTTTAAATTTTAAGAAATTTGGATCGATATTATGGTCAGAACATATATTGGTAATACAATTTCTAGCAAAATAATCACACGCATATATTATTTGTTAGAAAATGTATTTTATTTCTGACAAACAGGGATAATAGTGTTGACAGCTTCATTTATAATGGAAACGATTCAGAGCGTCCAGTTCAGACTTGGTGTTATGGTGTTGTTGCCCTTAGTGGAGCGTTTTAGCTGTTCAGTGCTGTAAACAGCCTGTGTGGAGGGTGACTAAGGGTTAGTTATTCTCCAAATGCCTTAATAGCGTCCCACAAACTGAGACTTTGGCAGGACTCTGATTTCTGTTTCGTCTGTGTTTTCGTTGCGAGTCGACTGTGTGCGTGCGCCTCCGGGTTTGAGCGTGTGTTTGTATAAAGGGTGATAATTGTGCTCATAGGTTTAGAGTTCGTGTGAGGTTTTAATGAGAAGAGCTCACAGGAAGCTGTCTGATTGAGTAATGGCTGCCGGCTTGGCATAAAAGCCTGGCACTGACAAACAACAAGACTCAGAAGGAAAGAGAGAGAGAAAAAGTGCCAAGAAAGTCTCCCATACACACACTCGGAGCCATGCACACTCCGTTTCTCTCTCGCTCTTACTCGACGCCCTCCTTCTCCTCCAAGAGACTAAAATTCACCACTCCCCAACCCACACGCATTATTACATAGCCTGAAGGACAAAACGCAAATTTAATCTGTGATAAGCAGAACATAGGATCAGCGCATCAAAAATATCCTGCACCTTTTCTGCTGATGCACCAAGATTCTTGCACCCACGGACTCCCACCTGCCCACCTGCAGCCTCAGGCTTTCCTGGACTGAACCATTTGTGCTGGATTAAGTTTTAAGTGCCTTAATGTCTACGGTATCACAAGCAGTCAGAGTGTGTATGAATCATGTGTGAGTTTTAAACATTACCCTCATGCAACTGTTAACTCATGTCCCTTAAGTGCTTTGGCAACATTTGGTCTGCTGTGGTGCCAATGAAAAAAAAAAAGGAAATGATTGGGATGCAAATGAGGATAGAGGAACAGGAAGATGGACTGTGGACAAAGTCTTGTTCTGCACACAACCGTAATGAATACACACATGGCCTCATCAGCAGTAACAGAGTGTAATAAGGACAAAAAGATGAAATTAAGTGACATCTGTGCTTCAACAAAAGTGACTTCTATACAGATGGATTTGACTGTATGTAGTAGTCATCCAGAAAAGTAGGAAACTACTTGGTGGGTTAGCGTTTTCCAGGGGTGTGCAGCGAACAACATTCAAAATAAACAGGAGTCAGGCTGACGACTCCATTCATGACTCATGACTTTGTCATGTGACTCATATATTCATGAAAAAACAAGTAAAAATATAAATATATACTATAAAATTTAAATACATTTCTTTTACATTTATAGCACAGCTTTTTTAATGAGGCAGCAACATATGATAGATAGGACAGAACAAGAAAGGCTGTTAACAATCTTTCATTGTGCAAATTATAATATAAAAATGTACGCAGAATTATGTGCTTGAAGCAACTTGGAGTCACAGCACGCAGAGGCAGCGCTTCGCATTGAAAAGTTCAAAGCACAAAGGGAAGAGATAACGATGTGTAGTTTAAGGGTGCTTTCACACTTGGTTCGATTGCCTGGACCGAACCACAGTTCGATTGCTCCCCCCTCCCCCTGCCTCCGCTGGACTGTTCATATTATATTATTTGGGTCCGAACCGGGGTGCGTTTGCGTCATCAAAGCAGCAGCTGCATGGCTTTTTATCCCGTTGCTTGGTAATGACGGCGAGTGAGAAGGTGGCATAATGAATAAAGTTGCTCACCTCACTTTTATATTTTTGTTTTTGAACCGTTAGTTTTGTTACCAAAGCTTCAGTAGGTAATGGCACTTGCGTCTATCTGCCGCGAATGTACTGCAAATGTACCGCTGAAGGTAAGCAGAGATGAGATTTACAGTATGTCAGTGACGCTCTTCAGAAAAATGAGTGAAACACACGTTTTTATCAAATCATACATCATTAATAGCGGTTCAGTTCTGCGATTTAGTACGATTGGCTTCACATCAGCAGCGAACCGTACCAGAGTTCACATGAACCAAACCCCAGACCACCCTTTTAAGCGGACTCGGGTACGGTTCGCGGATGCGCAGCCGAGTTTGAAAGACAGAGTTCACATCATCCAAACGAACCACACTCTGACGTCAATCGAACCCGGGTGCGCACCAAAAGTGCTAGTGTGAAAGCACCCTTATACATCTATGCAATAGTTTATTGAGCCTTTTCTTTGAACAGATTTAAATTTCAGTTATTGTGCTCATGAAGACAATTCACAGTGCTCTGTACTCCAGTGTTGTGATCCAACAGACACCCAGAAGAAAGTAAAGTTTGTAGAAACAATAAACTTTTTAAACTTTTATAAACTTTAGCAAGATAAAGTCATTTTATGCAAAACCATAGACCTTAATTTATTGATCGAGTATAATGATACAAACGTTGAATCATCTTAGAGAGAGTTTCATCGTGTTGACTGTCGTAACCAAGCGCAACACGCAGTTTGAATGATGGATGGAGAATGACTGACTGAATTTAACGACTTAAATATTCATCTGTACCTCACGTTAAACTATGGAAAAGCTTCAGAGAACTTGGAATATAGTGCATGAAAACTTTATGGTGATTTTTAATGTTTTGTGCATTTTGTGGGGCTTAACAAAAACACAGAATAGTATACGCACAATATCGAATTTGGATCGGTCTCATCTGACCGATACCCGATCCGCCAAAAATGGCAGTATCTGAGCCGATACCCGATCTGAGTATCGGATCGCCTTATCCCTAGTCTGTACACATTCACACAATCTTGCTTTTCCTCTCCCCTGTGCACACACTGGATACTGTTCATACATGAATACACACAGACTCGCGCATTTATGCGCACATAGCGTAGTATAATACAGAATGTACAGCACATCACAAAATAAGACTCATTCATTTAGAACGGCCCCTCGTGACATGGTGAACACGCTCTGTGTGCCAGACAGATAAAGACTGATCAGAAAGAAGCTGATGACCCAGAGAGCTTAGCAAAACACAACCAACTGTAGAAGTGAGACTGAAAGACAGTGAAGCTCACTGACTGACTGACTGTTTTGCTTTCTGAATGAGTGCTATTGTGGACTCTCCCCTGCCCTTTACCAAAATAACGATGTGGGATATGCATCTGCCAGTACGCACACACTCAAGTATAAAAGGGTTCTCCACCCAAATTTTGGGTTTGTGCAGTTTCAAGAGAGGTTATACAAACATCAAGCAGATTACTCCAGGAGTTTTGGACTACAAATAGAAGATGTGAAAGAAAAGAAACTAGGCTTGAAGGAATTAAAGGACCATCCACAAAAGGACAGATCAAGAAAAAGAGAGAAGGCAGAAAGGAGAGGAGAGATGGATTAACTTTGACCCGACTTTGTCGGAAGTAGAGAAGTTGCGTGACTCCTTTAGGGAAAATCGAATGGAATCAGGCAGTTACCTGAGGCTCAGATCTGGAGCTGTGCTCCCACACAGCGAATATCAACCCTGCCAATCACTGTGTGTGTGTTAGTGAGGATCCTGGCTGTGCTCAGTATCACGCTGTGCTTAGAACACTACTGTGATCTGTTGTTCCGGCTTTAAGACACCTGTGCAACGCTCTTTGTTAGGGATCAAGCTGGACTTCTGAGCCTACTGTACACGGTTTTCAGTGTTAAAGAGCAGAACCTTTTAATATTTCAATCTCAACTTCAATTCCATGTTGGATTGGTTATGGAATTGCCTATAGAACACAAAATGCATCGTTCAGCGCCTGTATCCGTCGTTGAGCACAGCCCTTAAGTTGCGCAAATGTGTTTGTTTAAATTCTAGCAGTTTAAAAACTTGTTTCAAATCTGGTGAAAACAGTTGGCAGACTAGACAACGCATTGATTTATGATCGTTTCAGCGAACCAGGCTGTGTTTGCTGTATCACGGTGTCTTTCTGGCACCGAGGTGCGTGAAATGACGAGGTGAATCTCAGCAGGCTCTGCCTCATCACGAAAGAGAAAAACAAACTCACGAACACAGACAAGGTGTGAGGAGAGAAAACAAGGTTTTCAGAAGCGAAAGCTTTTGTGGGATTTAAATCTGTGATGTGGTTAGCCGGCTACCGTTTCAGATATAAACACAACAGCCTGCATAACGACGATGATATTATCTAAAAGGACTACTCCATTAGTGTTTGCAACATTCAAGCTTTGTGTTTGAGTGCTAATAAGTGAAAAAGTTAAAGTTAACTGTGGATGAGTTTATTTTTATTCTTGAATGTGGAGATAATTTTAATTAGCCGCCTTGGGTTGGTTATTAGCGCATGCGATATTAGTTGCTTGAGGATTAAAACGCAGCCGCTAAAGTGATTTTGTTAACACTGCACTTAAGGAGCACTGGTGTTTCGTGTAGTAATTTTGCTGCGGTTTCAGCTGTCTGCTGTGTAGCGTGTGCTGAATTGTGCAGTCATCAGCCACAGAGGCCTCATTGATCAGCTACCGAGTCTCAATACACAATGACACCAGGCCAGCGATCTCTCCTCCTCTCCTCCACTCCATCCCTCCTGCTGCGATCACTCGTTCTGCTCTCCCTCTGCCGTGAGTCGTCACATTCCTTGCTTTTACTTCTCCATCTGTCTCATTTCTCTCTGTAATTTCTCAGCATACCTTGAAATGAATCTTTCTCTCTCTGTCCGTAACCTTATGAAACTCGAAGCTATACTTTCATTTCTCTTCATCTTTCTCATCTCGGTCTTGGACACTCTCCCTCTCTCTTTATTTTCGACAGTCCCCGTCTCCTCAGACACTTCTCTCTGTCCTTTTCTCTCACTACGCCTTAGAGGAAGATAATTTATGGGATGGAGTGAAGAGATGCACATGTGAAGAGAAAAGAGGATACGGGGAGAGGAGAATGGAGGCAGAGAGAGTTGGCAGATTTATGATTGAGGGATCAGAGAGGAGTGTGGACCAAAGACAAAAAGATAGAAAATAGTGGTGTCATGCATTCTTTTCCTTCTCTTTTTAAAATGGGCACTAGTGGAAGTCTTGACTCACTTGGTGCCCCAGGCGGGAAAATACATTAAAAAAGCAGAGTAAAAAAAAACCAAAAAACTTTGTTTTTTTTATACAAATTGCCAGTTGAATATGTAAATGCTAGATACAATAGATATTGTTTAGCGTGCAAAGGAACCGGTTTCAAATCCCGACCTAATAAGCTCTTGACATAAAGCAAGCAAAATTGCAGCAGGACTTGACAGCTATTGATCATCCCGCATTTTCATTGTATGGAAAAGGTTCGACATTTCGATAATGGATCCTTTTGTTTTCAAGCTGAAAAAAGGCATACGAGTTTGGAGCGACGTGAGGGTGGGTAGATGATGACAGAATTTGCGGTACTTGATCGGATTGACCAAATTTAAACTGCTGCAAAGTTTTAGACAAACACTTTGCTGCTTAATTATCAGTTAAACAAATAATGTTTTTGGAGGTTTAATTGTAAACATGTTAATTTTTCCAGTTTTTACGTTTAGATTACCATTACCAACACCAATCATTTAATAACACCGTTAAATGTAATCTTAAAATCCCCCAGTCCCCCAATAATTGTATCCCTTAAAACTCGTCTTTGATCACCAAAATTTCTTGTGAAAAAATGTCTTCATGCCTTAAAATAGCTTGAATGCAACTCAACACCTTTGCTTCATTTAGTAGATGTGGAACCATGAATATGCAAATGAGCCCCGCCTCCACTCCCTCGCCAGCACAGAGACCCACTTGGTCAACTTCTATTCAAGTTGCTGTAGTAAACAAAAGTATCACTCTTTACAACGTCAGACACATAACGGTAATTACAATGAATAGCCTTTTGCTTGACGTCATTATCAAACAGCTAATAATGTGTTGCTAATGTTACACAAACCATGTTCCTGTTCGCCATCCCAGTCTGCCTTCTAAAAATCAGTAGGCTATCATTAGAAACGCTTTGAACATCATAGAACGTCAGTGGAGAAAGGCATATAGCTCATCATAACATCGTAATATACGTCATATACATAACTCACCCGCTATATTGCTAAATGCCCCGATTTTTCATATCACCAGAACAATATACCGGGATAACCTGGCTTCTCTTGAGGCTCCCCTGCTTCACAGCACCGTAATGATGATATGCTAAAGCCCGCCCGCCCGCACGTTGATGTGATTGGTTACAAGGTAGTTTGTGATGGCAGAAACACCGGCGATTTCAAACCGCGTCTTTGTCTCACTGCAGTTTTAAGGAGAAATACTCAGCAATGGTTTTAGCTTATGAATTTGCAAATGGTTTGTTTTAAAACATTCAAAACACCACATAGACATATAAACAACATTAAAAACTTGACTTTCACCGCAGGGGGTCTTTAAGCCAATCTCAATTTTGCTTGTATTTATAACAATTTATTTATTTTAGACAAAATAGTATATCATTTTAATATCGGCCGTTTATTGTTAATCATCCATAACATTAATAATGTTAATGTTAATCACAATTTGAATATCATGAAGCCCTTGAAATCTTTCAGATTATTCTAGGTCATTAATCAAATACATTTTTGACATTGGCATGTGAACTCCTTTGTACAGACAGTCAGATGTTCTTGAATTGTCCAGATTTAGACTACAGCCCTATTTGGACAGTAATTGTTTCTGATGGGGACATCTGCAAAAATACATTTCCATGGCTCCACAGTGATAAAACGCATGCATTTAGATGACGATTTATTCACCATGCAGGAGTGAGTTCTCACGTGTTCAGTCGTATGTTCAACAAAAATGTAATAATAGGAAAATAATTTCCTATTTGTTTAAATGTCCTATTTAGTGATAGGAAAATTGATGCACTATATGTTCTTGCATTTTATCTGCAAAATGATGGATGTCATTTTAAGAAATGTGGAAATTAGAAAAATCTCTTTCTGTAAGGCAAACATTTGACTACTTGATCGACTAGTAAATTGACTAGTCCTACAAGCCTTCATTTATATAAATATAACTTGTGTAACTCATTAGATGAAAGTCGGCAGAGGAAGGGGAAGATAAAGAAACAAAGAAGAGTAATGGCATGTGGAAAACTCGAGCAGAGAACAGGCGGTTTTGTAGAAAGATAGGAAGAGAGGAGAGTGGTAAAACAAGAGCCTGAAGTTGAGAGGGAATTGTTAATAGAACCATTAAAATGATCAGAACACTGGGGAGGAAGGAAACGGCAGTGTAACAGTGAGAACGGGACGAAACGCGCAAGAATACAGGCTCTGTAGGGACGCAGAAAGGCAGGAATGAAAGAAGGAGATACGACAGTGGCTTTATGGAGGATAACCTCAAATTCACTCAGGGACTTTGCAGTTAAAGAGAACACGCATTCAAGAGAAACCTCAAGGAAAACTGAGATTGGCCATTTTATGATGTAATTGCTGTTTTTCCCTGAGTATGTGCACTTGTAGCTCAGCAAGATCATTGTTTTTCCTGTTCTCGGTGACTCACTAGCTCAGGTTGAGATGACAGTCTGTCTATACTTCAGACTTCCCTCTGTGTTTTCCTCTGCCTTTTAATAACATCATATCTGGGGCGCTTGGCCTCATTGCCCGCAAGAGCAAAAGTCTTCTTGTAAAATTAATAAGAAAATGTAAGGACGCACAATATATTGGTAACATACTGGTTATCTGTCGATATCATTATTATTATTATTATTATTATTATTATTATTATTTTCATTTATTAGATATTTCATTTTACATGCTCATTTCCCCTATTTGATTACATCTAATGCTCTCTTAAAGCTAATCTTTAAAACATAAACATTTTTATAATACTGTTAAATGTAACCTTTAGCAAATCTTAAAATGAAAATACATTTTTCATGCTGTACATTATAATGTTGTGACGTCTACGTTCACTTAGCGTTAAGAACTAAAATCTATGTTATTTGTCATATAGATTTTTATCTTTTATCAGTCATCGGCCATAACATAAAAGTAATTATCAGCTTATTATCGACCAGAATTTCTACATCTCTAATCAAATAAATTAGTGACATTGATCATGTGACTCCTTTATACTTTGATGTTCATCCAGTGAAGCAGAAGACGCTCTTTGGATCATTCTGGAGGACATGATCATCAGGTTTTATACAAACTTGTGGAGTTCATGCAGCCCGAGTGCTGCTGTCATTAAAGCAAAAGTGGGTCATACAAATACTAAGACTTTTTAAAAGTCATTAAATTCATTTTTCAATTCAACATTTCACTCAGACCAATATGCCGATAATATAATTTGTAGTGAAAAAGTATTAAATTAGAAAAATGCTAAATAGAAGCAATTTCAGTGGTCTCAGACATTTGAACCCCGCTGTATATTCATAATCTCAGCAACAAAAAGCCATTCTCTGCAACAGTGTGGATGTGTGAGTGAGAGAGAGAGAGATAAAGAATGGGTCTTTAGCCTTGGCAGAATACGCTGTTATATAATTCTCGCCAATAAAGCATTTTTTTTTTTTTTTTTTTGCAGTTGAATGTGAGATGCTGCTGGGGATGTGAGCCAGGGTGACAGGATGAGTGTGTGTATGTGAGGAATTATGAAGGTCTGGATTTCTGCGCTGGCCGTAGGCTAACTCTCTCAGGCTAGCCTGATGTAATTGCCCTGTAAATTTCCCGTAAGCCCCCTTTGTTATGCCCGACTGTAAATGTCTCTGCAGCGCCTCGAAACAGAATGTCAGGAACACGCGGGGGTCTCCGCACTGCTCTGAAAATGCAGAAATGTCTGCACACACATAAAGAAACCGATGATATCAGGGACAAAATAAATGGATGGTTTGAGGGTGAAAGAGAGGGAGGAAATGGAGTGAGTAGAGAGTGATATGACTGAAATATGGTGATAGAACAGAGGAGTGTAAAACATGAAGGTCAAAAGAAAGAGAGCACAGCGTGAGGAAGAGATAAGGGTGAACAGAAGCGAGAAATCACTCATGGAACAATGGAACCGGGAACAAAATAATACAAATCATAAACAGTAGGGGTGTAACGGTACACAAAACTGACGGTTCGGTACGTACCTCGGTTTTGAAGTCACGGTTCAGTACGGATTCGGTACAGCAGTTTTACAAAATTGCTTTTAAATTTATTTTTATTCAACAGTGGTTTACTGAAAAATCTGTCTGTCCTTAAATGAATTCAATTATAACTAAAAGTTTCTTAAAGATAATGCTGTAAACTATAGGGAGCCCTTACGTACACATGATAATATTAAAGGTTAACAACAGAGCCCAAACTATTAGCTTCAGGATACACTTTAAAAGTAATCACTTTTAAAACTAACCAATTATTTTCTGTTTACTTGCTTTTTTCTTTCTCAAAAATGAAAATTGTCATAATTTACTTTAATTAACCTTTATGACTTACTGTGCAACAGATGATGACATTTTGATGAATGTCGGGGTCCAAGCAACATTACACCCCATTGAATTTCATTGCATGGACCGAAAAAACCCCCACATCTTTTAATATCATCTTTTCTCTCAACACACACAAAAATTGGTAAACTATCCCTTCAAGTCAAAGCATAGTAGCAGAGTGGAAAAAAAATGAGTGTTTGAGTTTGTTCCCCTGAGAAAATGATCAGTTAGTCGGTTAGCTCTTTACTCTGTGACATTCTCATAGAAGACGTGATGAAGCACTTAATATTTAACAGATTAAAGAAAATGAAGGAAACAATTAGCAGTGATACATAAACTTGAAACAATAACTTTTAGCTAATGTTGTCGTTTTGGGCTTATACTGACACCTAGTGGTGTGGATGAAGCAGATTTGATAAGTAAAAATGTATAAGAGCGGTTGCAGGACTAAACTGAGTATTATTTAGTTGTCATGTGATCTCAGAATGGTGGCTTTCAGGTAAACTTGCTCCATATAAAATAAAGGCAACTAAAATGTCAGGAGTAGGCTATTTTTCTCTGTCTGTTTAGTTCCTTTGTGTAAAACTATTTAATGAGGGAAAAATGACTGTGAACTTTCAATCTAAATAGCCAATTATTACGATGATGGCAGATTTTAGGTCACAGCAGTTTGACATTTCCAGTTCAGTCAAGACGTTTACTTAAAATAATTAGGTATAATAATTAAGTAAATGCATTCAAGAAAGCCATTTGCATGTCCTTCATTATTTTTTAAGTTCAACCAACTCTTCATTTTGTACAGTTCAGCTTTAGAATAAGAATACAGACAAGAGAGAGAATATAGAAAAGCAAGAACATGGATGTAATTAGACGAGAGGAACAAAGAGACAAGAGATGGATGTTCAGTCCATTTTCTCCTCTGTTCGCTTTTTGCGTGTCCTTTTCACTCTCGCCTTCCCTTTTTTCCCCCTGCTTCTTCTCTCTCGCCCGCCCGGACAAAGCTGGATGATTATACTGCGAGCCTGAGCTGCAGAACAAATCACATTTCTGAAGGGGAGAGATGGAAATAAACAGGCCCCTTGCTGGAGAGCTAGCACAGAGAGCGTGAGAGAAACACGAATAAGAGATGATGAGGAATTCATGGTCGGAAGATAAAGAGGAGGAAAGTTAAGGAAATGTAAAGTAGGGGAGAGACAGAGGAAAAGTTAAGGAAGGTTACAAGAAAAGAAAAAAAACAAGTGACGAATGAAGCCAGTTACAGAGGAAAAGGGAGATTAGTGAGGGTTATGGGGCTGAAGACAAGAAAAGCGAGGGGAAAATGAAGGAAAGAGACGAGGTTTGATGTTAAAGAGAAGGTTGGGGAGCCTGTGTAGGTGTGAAAGTGAAAGGGAATGAGATTAGTGAGGAAAAGCAGGCGGTAGGAGAGGGAATTATGAGTTTTAGAGAGGAGCAGAAAACGACGAAAAGAAAAGAACGGAGAAAAGAAGGGCAGGGGATAGAAATATGCCGGATTGGAGAAGAGACAAGGTGCTGAGGGAAACGGAACTGCATGGGGAAGACCAGGAATAAGCGAGTGACAGATTGAGATAAAAAAGAAGAGAGGGGATTTGCTAGGGATTATGTATTATTTATGGTGCGATCGTTTTTTTTTTTAAACTGCGTATGATTGGCAGAGAGCAAGATTCTTCAGAGAGATAGTTTTAATTTTAGACCAGGAAGTGAAAGAAAGAGATATACTGTATAAAGATAGAAGTATGAAATCTCAGCCCATCAGCTTTTCTACCAAAGCTGCTCGCTTACTGATTATCTAAAACATCAGTCAGATGTTAGGTGACTTCTGGGTTCGGGCTTCATGTTGTGCAGCATTATGGCTGAAAAAACAAAACACAGGGATGAGTGACTCATGAGTTACAAAGATATCAGGTGCTCACAGCGCAACAGAAAGACTGAAGTGAAATTGGATTAAAGGACAGAATCAAAGGACGTCTTAACGTCTCGACAGTTCTAGTTTTGTTAAACTTCCTCTGCCTGCTTGTCTACTAATTCAGTAATGTGTTATGTATGACTACTGTGTGTGCGTGTGTGTGCGTGTGTGTGTGTGTGTGTGCGTGCGTGCGTGCGCGTGGGCATCTGGAGGCTCCACTGTATGCTGTAATTCAGATAGTTAATCTCAAGCAGGGTAGTTGCTCATATGCCCGCTCTGTATCTGGCCTTCTACCAAGTCACTAAATTCAACTCACCTCCATAATTTACAGCTGCTTTCTTAGTAGGAGGAGATGGGGAGAGATGTCCTCCTTTAAAGGGACAGTTCACACAACAATTATTCTTTCATAGTTGGGTTTTTTTTTTTTTTTCAAAATACACAATAGTGATATTTTGAGAAGTTTTTCATACAGTGAAAGTCAATGGGGTCCCAACTGACTTTCATTGAATGACTTTCATTGAAGGGACAAAACAGTTCAGACATTCTTCAGAAAATCTTCTTTTGTGTTCCACAGAAGAACGGTCTGGGTTTCAGGTGAACTGTTGCTTTCAATTGAACCCCAAATTACTGTAAACTTATTGAACCTGGGTCTCACGTAATTTCAAAATAAAATAAAATAAAAAATGTACAAATTTAAATGAATTACTGTGTCCCCATATTCTCAGTTAACATATATATATATATATATATATATATATATATATATATATATATATATATATATATATATATATATATATATATATATATATATATATATATTAAAAAAACTTTTAACATCCAACATAAAATATATTCAAAGTTCACCATCATCCAATGACAAACAAGTTTTAGATTATTTAACCTAAAACTTTTCAGATGGAAAAAATCTCACAAATTTTATATTATTTATATTTATTAATTATATTTTTAATATTTTATATATATATATATATATATATATATATATATATATATATATATATATATATATATATATATATATATATATATATATATATATATATAAAATATATAAATAATTTATTAAATATATATATATATATATATATATATAAAAATTATTTATTTGCTCATTCTAGCTTTTTTCTTGAGGTCAATGATTTATGCAATTTGTGTGCATTGATACGTCGCCCTCATCTGGCCAAATCCTGAAGTTCTCCTCCACATCCCACCACCCCACTCCACCCCCAACCGCAACAGTACGCCTGCTGTAATCGATCACATTACTTTCAAACTTAATCCAATTGTGAGCATGTTGTGTATTTTATTATGGTTTGATTCTAATAGGGTCAAGATGAATCCATCTGCGGTTTCTTGTTGTTTTACCCCAGGCCATCGGTGCTCATAAACTTGCGTGCCCACAATGCAGATACGACCGTAAACAACTCCCACGCAAGTTGTAATGCTCAAGCTTGTGTAGTGGACTCGACCACCCCTCCGCCGTTATCCTGGCAGCTGCGAATGTGTCCAAAACCCGCAGCTGTCTTTCTCCTGCCCTGTGCCTCCCTCTATATCTCGCTCAACGTCTTTCCACCTCCATCAGCGAGTTGGCGAGTTTCTCGAATGCCGTATTGGCATCACGGCGCGCTCCCCTCCCTCCACGCCATTTGTTTCCCCGTTTGTGTCCCTTCATTTCGGTCATTTACATGAAGAGGAGACAGCTGGCGTGCGTCAGAGTGCATTTAACGGATGCTCAATTAGCCGTGTTTTGTTTGACTTCTCAATCAAACACATTTAGCTACTTTTGTTGGGAATTTGGCCACACTTGTTTGAATTCTGTTAGGTTTGAATTAGGTTTTTAATTGCCTCCCATGCATTCACAGACCTTCTCTTGATGTATAGTGCTGTTGGAACAATTAGGAACCATTAAAACAATGGCGGCCAAGTCTGCGGACGCCCGAGTGCTGAGTAATAACAGTCATTAGAATAATAATTGGGATAGCAATGGCAGTGCCGATTGTCGTGATATGAATCACAATATTGATGCGGAAGACAGAAATAATAATGGCTACAATTACAATGGCAATTGTGCAAAATTTCAGGACGTCCTCAGTCACTGTCTCTCATTTTCTTCTCTGTTCTTGTTTCTTGATTTCAGCTCAATACCTCACCTGTCAATGTTTTATTAACCTGCTCTCCCTCCACGCTGAATTCAAGACAAGGGTACTCTGAGATGTATAGAGCCTGACAGGTTTAAATTTAAATTAAGTCAGATGAGCGGGCCAACGGGTGACGGAGGTGCTGTCTCACACCTTTATAGACTCTCCTTTATGTCCCTTCTGAACTTTGTCTTTTGTTTCTTTTTGCTCTCATCAAGAACGGCACAAATTCCTAATCCTAATTGTTTCTCTCTGAAACGTCCTCTATAACCACGATGTCCTGATGAAATGTTTGGAAGTAAAAAAAAACAATATTGTGTTGGGGAACTTTGAGCACTTTTGACCTTGATGGGAGGTTAAGTTTACTATAGTTAATTTTTACACTAGCAATAGTAGAACATTGGATATACATTATACATTGAATACAGAAGAACACTTGAAAGTCATGAACTAATATTTTCACACCTTTTACATAATTTGATAAAATTGCAACTTCATTGGAAATCATGCATAATGAATGTATTGTTCACACTGTCATATTTACCAAGGGCAGTGACAAGCTTGAGATAAAACAAGTACACTAACTTTATTAGTGGAAAAATTGTTGGTTATGGTGGAAATGATACTGAGAGACATTTGAAATTTGTGTAAAAATTTATATAATGCTCTCACAATAAATATTATTTCACTTTTTTAAGGTTATATTATTTAGTATCCATAGTTCCATAGTCGAAGGTAAAATAAAATATATAAAAGGATTTTATATATTTATATACCAATCAGGCATAGCATTATGACCGTGTGAATAACATTGATTCTCTCTTCATCACTGCACCTGTTAGTGGGTGGGATATATTAGGCAGCAAGGGAACATTTTGTCCTCAAAGTTGATGTGTTAGAAGCAGGAAAAATGGGCAAGCGTAAGGATTTAAGCGAATTTGACAAGGGCCAAATTGTGATGGTTAGACGACTGGGTCAGAGCATCTCCATAACTGTAGCTCTTGTGGGGTGTTCCTGGTCAGCAGTGGTCAGTATCTATCAAAAGTGGTCCAAGGAAGGAACAGTGGTGAACCGGCGACATGGGCGGCCAAGGCTCATTGATGCATGTGTGGAGCGAAGTGGTCCGATTAAACAGATGAGCTACTGTAGCTCAAATTGCTCAAGAAGTTAATGCTGGTTCTGATGGAAAGGTGTCAGAATACACAGTGCATCGCAGTTTGTTTGCGTATGGGGCTGCATATCTGCAGACCAGTCAGGGTGCCCATGCTGACCCCTGTCCACCGCCAAAAGCACCAACAGTGGGCAACGTGAGCATCAGATCTGGACCATGGAGCAATGGAAGAAGGTGGCCTGGTCCAATGAACTTGTGGAACACATGACACCAGGATGCACTATGGGAAGAAGGCAAGCCGGCGGAGACAATGTGATGCTTGGCAATGTTCTTCTGGGAAACCTTGGGTGCTGCCATCCATGTGGATGTTACTTTGACACGTACCACCTACCTAAGCATTGATGCAGACCATGTACTCCCTTTCATGGAAACGGTATTCTCTGGTGGCTGTGGCCTCTTTCAGCAGGATAATGCGCCCTGCCACAAAGCAAAAATGGTTCAGGAATGGTTTGAGGAGCACAACAATGATTTTGAGGTGTTGACTTGGCCTCCAAATTCTCCAGCTCACAATCCAATCGAGCATCTGTGGGATGTGCTGATGAAGTCCAATCCATGGAGGCCCCACCTTGCAATTTACAGGACTTAAAGCATCTGCTGCTAATATCTTGTTGCCAGACACCACAGCACACCTTCAGGGGTCTATAGTCGAGTCCATGCCTCGACGGTTCAGGGCTGTTTTGGCGGCAAAAGGGTGACCAACACAATATTAGGAAGTTGGTCATAATGTTATGCCTGGTCAGTGTGTGTGTTCACCCTTCACCTTCTTCTGCACAATATTCCAACTGTTGGTTTCAAGCTGAAGCTATATACAGACTTCTTGTCATACAGCATGTCTGTAACATGTCAGTCTGAGCATGTCAGACATCTTGTCCTAGCTTGGTGAGTGGAGAGATGGAGGTGACAGGTCTCAGCAAATCAGCCAATGTGACAGTTTTACCCTAGTGATACTTCTGATGTCATCATATGGAGTCTGTTCTGGTGATGAACACGGTGCCTTGGTGTCAGGGTGGTGAATCATTACAGACCACCAGAGACAAGCTCTCGACGAAGAACACTGCTAATGATGTGCTGTGAGTTCCAGCAACATGCCCGCACAGGCCAGTGGTGATGACCTCATGTTCAACCTACTCTATACTGCTAAAATAAACATCAACATGAGCGTCACCCAGAGCACGCAGTAGACATTACATTCCACTAAGATGTGTTCGTTTTAACAGCGAAAGTGCCATTAGGTGTTCTGTGTTACTTGTGTATGACTGATCCGAGTTCATTCCCGAAAAAGAGCCGTCATTACCGGCGCTTTCATGAGGTGGTTGTCAGATCGAGCAGATGGAGGAGAGAAGTGTGACAGCCCACGGTAATGGATAAAGATAACGATGCTATTGGTATTACCAGCACTTAATTAGGACCCTTTTCTTTCTTTTTCTCCCTCACGCTGTCTCTGTCTATCTGTCAGTCTCTCATTATTTTCCTTTTTCCCTCCCTCTCTCTCCTCTTCTGCATAGTTCACACTTCTAAGCACCAAGGTAGTTACGTGAGTGAGTTGTTAATTGGTCACTGAGGTATTTCTATCTTCAAATTTGCTCCATGTGCCATCTTGTCTCCTCCTGTCCATCAAAAATACCTTTATAAATGATTCATTTCACCAAATGAGAGTCCTGCATTAACTCTGTTACCCCTTTGTCTTTTAGCGCGGGGTCAGGCCGTGCAGGCTGAGAACGTGACCGTGCTGGAGGGGGGGACGGCACAGATCTCTTGTCGTCTTCAGAACTACGATGGCTCGATCGTGGTCATCCAGAACCCACGCAGACAAACACTCTTCTTCAATGGAACACGAGGTGAGCGCAGCTAAAACTTCAATGGCAAAACCCCATAAAAATAACATCACTTAAAGTGTTCAAACAAAGTTGTTTTGGCATAATTATTTTAATATGCCTGCTGCCATTACTTTAGGTTAGCTAGAAGACTCAGACACAGGACCAATTAGTGTGGTATTGTTTATTTTGAGAAAATAAATGAGAAAAAAAATTTGATAATTGTGATATCTCATAACTGTGGCTTTATATCTCACAATTCTGAGTTTCTTGCAATAGGATCTTTAATTCTAGTATTTGTGACTTTGTCTAAAATTTTACTTTATCCTCACAATTGTGACTTGAAGGGTTAGTTCACCCAAAAATGAAAATTAGCCCATGATTTACTCACCCTCAAGTCATCCTAGGTGTATATGACATTCTTCTTTCAGACGAATACAATCAGAGTTGTATTAAAATGTCCTGACTCTTCCAAGCTTTATAATGGCAGTGACTTGTTGGGTCATTTTTGAAGTCCATAAAAGTGCATCTAGTGCATCATATAACTGCTCCAGGGGGTTAATAAAGGCCCATAAATAATATCCAAAAATATCCATATTTAAAACTTTATAGACTAAAATAACTAGCTTCCGGCGGTCAGCGGTATGCCAGTTGACTTGCGCTAAAAGAGTAACCCTTGACCCCTGAACCGCGCTGGTTCAGGGGTCGAAGGTTACTCTTTTAGCGCCAGTTGGATGATGAATCACGGTCAAAAGGAAACAAAACATGAATTAGAAGTCTAAAATTAGAATTTTTAAAGAGAAATGGTGGAGAATTTCGATATAAGAGAAGAGGGGATTGAGTTTGTTGCCCAGCCCTATCTGCGAGAGGCGTCAAAGATTGCGATGCTCCTGTACATTGTGTCGGGGTTACTCTTTGTCGACTTGCGTACCGCTGATCACCGGAAGCTAGTTATTTTAGTCTAAATATGTTTTAATATTTCGTTTTAAATATGGATATTTTTCTTATACGAACGCGCCACTTCGCTTCAGAAGGCCTTTATTAACCCCCTGGAGCCGTGTGGAGCAGTTATATGATGGATAGATGCACTTATGGACTTTTTAAAAAATTACCCAACAAGTCACTGCCATTATAATGCTTGGAAGAGCCAGGACATTTTTAATATAACTCCGAAAGAAGAATGTCATATACACCTGTCAATGTCATGACTTGAGGGGGAGTTAATCATGGTCTAATTTTCATTTTTGGGTGAACTACCCTTTAATTTCTAATAATGTGGCTTTGTATTTCGTAATTGCAAATTTATTGTCACTTTATCTCAAAATTTTGACTTTCTTGTAACTTTTCTAGGCAGAAATGGTCTTCCATTATAACATAAACTTTATTGCATTATATAATTAATGCTAAACAGATAATTAGTTAATCTTATAGTTATCACTAATCACATAGATGTAAATCAAATAGATGATTTATATATTTTTATATAGTATATTTAAAATACACATCCACACTGCTGGTCTGTTAAACCTCATGTATAGTTTGTCATTGATTTTATTAAAGTTATTCCCCAATTTGCAGCATTTTTATCAAGTACCAAAATTAACTTATTGAGCACTCCTTTTCTGACATTGACTTCATCAGACACATTCCTTTTCCATTAATGGTTCTCTTTTAGTGCTGGTAAGTGGTAAATATGTTAAACACAACCTTGGAGTTCATGCTAGCAGTGGGACAGTCTCTTTTCATGCTAGTTAGCTTTTATCATCTTTGGAATATATTTATACTGGCGCCATCAGTCTTTCTGAAATCCTTTTTAACTGATTACACCTTATTTCAATTTCTTTTTAAGGATCCTTTTATGTAATAACCTTTGTTTTTTCCATCGCAGCCGTCACTATCGCTCAAATTTGAAATCCCTTTAAGTGATGACTCTCTGTCACCCTCGTTTTACATGATATGTAATGTGTTTTCATCCTTGCCTTTGTAACCCTTGCCTCAGAAAAGGACTCAGAAAGCATACGTAATTCGGTGAAAAAAGAGAATGGAGAGAAAGAATGAAATTGGTAGAAACAGAAAGGACCACAAAAGCTAAAAGCTGAATTAGTATCCGTGATCTCTGCTTTTATAAGTGCACATAATTGGGCCATTTTGTAGGAGCTAAATCACACCTCTTCTGAGCCATTCACACCACTATTTTCAGACACACTTTTTGCTAACAATCTTTAGGCCTTTAATATCTGTGGATTCTACAGTGCAATCATGACAGCTCCAGGCTGCCCTTACTGCTTGAGTGCCCTGGTCTAAATGTACAGAGAAACGCAAATGAAAACTCTGCTTGCTAACTAATGAATCCCGATAACAGTCTTTTAGCGGGCAACAGGGCGTAAATATCCCTCAGCGGTCATGAATACAATAGCCTATCAGCATGCGCCCTTTCCATGAGATTCCTTCAGATTGGCCAGATCTGTGAGGTGTGTAAATGAGGCGTGACTAAAGGTGACAGCGGCTTGGACAATGCATTGACATTTCCCTGCCATTTAGCATGAGCAAAGGCATTTATCTCCTTTAGTGAGGCTCTTTTACACCCGTTGTGTGAAACACGGATCGAGTGAGTAGATACACATGTCACGAAAGACCACTCACTCACTCATTCAGTTTATCACTCATTCATTCACCAACTCTCTCATTTGTTTAATGTATCACTCTTTTACTTATTCAGTATTTAACTCTAATTCACTCACTTAAGGCTAGAATACACTACACAACTTTTGCTCAGATTTCCCCCAAAATTTACAGTCTGGATGAGCCAACAATAGATTTCACATAAAATCAGTATTGTATGATGAGCTCAGACTCTGATTTTGTCTCTGCTTCACATTATGTCTGTTCAGATTTCGTGTAGTGTATTCCAGCCTTCAGTTGCTTGCTCACTGACTATTAGTGATTAATTTACCTAATGTATCACTCACTCACACTCTCACTCACACTCTCACTCACTCACTCACACTCTCACCACACTCACTCACACTCTCACTCACACTCTCACTCACACACACTCACTCCTCACTCACTCACTCACTCACTCACTCACTCACTCCACCACCTCACTCACTCTCTCCTCACTCTCTCACTCACACTCACCACCACCACTCACTCACCACCACCACCACCACACTCACCCACTCACACACACACACACACACACACTCACCACACTCACTCACTCACTCACACTCACTCACTCACTCACCACCACCCACCACCACCACCACACACCACTCACCACTCACTCCTCCACCACCACCACACACACACACACAC